>JAGDQP010005556.1:0-58355 GCA_022664845.1 Lepisma saccharinum
GATAGGAACAAGCGCGAAAGGAACTAAAGCGAAAGTTTCGCTCTTATTCCGTTTCGCGCTTATTCCGTTTCGCGCTTGTTCCGCGACCCCCATATTGGATGGATGGATTACAGGGGAATAGAAAAGGAAGAAGAAAAGAAAGGAAAGAAGCGAAAGTTAGTGAGGCGAAAGGCTAAGCGAACATTTTGGTCAATTTTAAAAATATATATATATATTATAGATCATACTTTAAATTTCGTGTGCGCAGGTACTGTTGTACTTTGATAGTTAACGTCTTCCATCAATCCCAAGGACTGCGTTTACAAATTATAGTGAAGTGACACATGGCATATGCTTATTTCCTTTTATTTACATTGTTACCAGATGTAGAATTAATATCGTCGTGGCTAATTCTTGTTTTTAGTAAATTATGGACAAATGATAGTGCCACGAAAGAGTATTCTGCATTGAGAAATTTAATTGTTTCGTATAATATGCTTCCACTGTTTATTCACTTTCACTTGAAATTCCCTTTGTACCCATACAGGGATTATGACACCGATATTTCCAGTGATTTCAAAATGCACATTTCATTGGCAATCCTTGGGGCTCTCCCCGATTGTAAGCACATCATAGCACCTGTACTCTCTTAACTTTTTCACGAAATGTTATAAATTTTCGGATTTGGTACGCTATGTTAGTGTCGGTTAGGTTAGCTTGTATGAAGTATGGAAAAAAAAACCAAGGACCCCGAATTGCTCGCAATAGAACCGAGAGAGATGGTTCAGAAATAGGGTTTTTGGATCTATTCCGGGATCGTTCCCTGTAAATCCTGAAGGAAAAACTATCGTTTCTTTTCTTGTCACATGATTATATTCCGTTACAGATTATGCAACTTGGCGTCAGACATAATTTCATGCAATAATGATGAAACTTCCAACATTTGTTATTTTCTCACCGTTACCTCTCAACTTAAGGTGGTGCTGCCTCAAACGCGTGTTACTGGTTTTCCTTCACTATCTGCACTCGACCACTTGTATAATTATATTTTCAGTAGCGTGGAACTCCCTGTACACTTCTTTGAATTGCTTTTGACTTGGAATTTTAGTAAACGATCTCTTTTACGTCCCAAACGCGGATCCAACGGGTACTCTACGAATACTACACAATAATGCCAAAGTGACATTAGGTTAGGTTGGGTTAAAAAGTTAAGGTTGGATATTTTTTTTATTATTATCTATATATATTTTGAAATGGTTCACTGCATAGGGTTAGGTTAGAAAATCAGGCTAAATTATTTTTTTAATATTATATGCGCATTTTGAAATTTTACACACTTCACTAACATAAGAGTTAGTTTAGAAAATGTCTGGTTAGGCCGGATAGACAATATAATAGGTGAAATTTGAATAGAGAGGAAAAGAATTTTACTTACGTAGTATCTTGAAGAACACGTACACAATTCTGTACCCGAGAATTAAAGAGGATGTCATGTTTTCAAAATTTTCAGGAGAGGTGTTTAACCTTATTTTTCTGCATTTCACTATATTCAACTTTACTTCTCGACTTCTTATAATTACTTTACCTCGTGTAAACATAATAGTACATTTTGTATTTGCTCTTTTAAATAAACTTGTTAATTTTAATGTAAATCATTGCATTATGGGATATTTCGAAACTTGTCAACACAAGATTTTCATAGTCATACGTTTATTAAATTCCGGGTCTATCATTAATATCCTAATCTGAGGTTCGACAAGCATACCTTTCCGTACTGATGGAAACTTACGGGTTATGTACTTGAAGTATGCATCTTCCTTGTTCAGTGCCTTGACAAATTATTTCATTATGCCGAACTTCATATGCAGAGGAGGCAGTAATACATTTGCAACTTCAACTAGTGGCTGTTGAACAACATTTAATTACCCTTAAACGATAAACGTTCTTGGTGGCCACTGTGTTTTCTCCCAATGTAAGGATTTCGCCTTGCTATCCAATAGACAAAGAAAACATGATCTTTTCGTGTATCCTGCCTGCAAACCTACTAATAAGCAAATTACTTGGAAATCAACACACTTATCTTCATTGTATTGTACATTCTACGTACATGTTCGACTATGTCCATACCAAAATAGGCACGATACGCAGTTTTTACGAACTGAGATACACGTTGTCACAAAACTTCCGCAGATGTAGCAGAAATTATCTGGATGATAGTTATATAATCGCATCGTCATTATTACACGATTTCAACGGATCGAACTAAATTACTTGATAAATTGACGATATAAGTAATATGTCAAATTAAAGCTCTTGAAATTCTAAAACGAATGGTTCAAGTTTGAGCTCTTTAGGACAAATATTTTTTGATTTTCGGGCTTTTAAATTTTTAAACGTGTTAAACAAATCAATCGATTTTTTTTATTTTTAACAATTTATAAGTCAAAAATATATTTTTTTTTTTTTTTTTTTATCCTTACTAATAGTACTACTACTTATGAACAAAAAGATTTCGGTTTAAGTTGTAGATTGGATTTTTACGTCTGTGTTTAACTCCATATCGTTTTATCTTTTGTAGGTTAGTGTGTAGCTCTCCATCATGCCACTCTCGTGTAGATTCTACAAAGAGAAATATCCTGAAGTGGAAGACGTTGTGATGGTGAACGTTCGAAGCATTGCTGAAATGGGGGCGTACGTTCACCTCTTAGAATACAATAACATCGAAGGGATGATCCTGCTTTCAGAACTTTCTCGTCGACGTATTCGATCCATAAATAAATTAATTCGAGTGGGGAAAACAGAGCCTGTAGTTGTTATTCGAGTTGATAAAGAAAAAGGTAAGATAACTGCTACTGTTAATTTTATTATTAGATGTGAAATTCCCGGAGGTCGTTGTATGTAAATATTCCAAAAACCGTTTACATATTTATTCCTCTATTTTTGTATATTTTCGTTGTTGAGTAGTTGGAATAAATTGGGGGCTGTTTTTTCCTGATTGAGGTTCTTGCTGCTATTCGTCAATGGTATAACGAAATATCCGAATGGTAGCTTGCACTTGGACTGGGGTCTCTGTTCTTACGGTCCACGACGTTACAACGATTGAAGTGTTTGACTCCATCCAGGAGCTGAACAACGTCCATTCTTGATTTTCCGCACATTTCTCTCACAGAATCTGAACGTTAACACTATAAACCTAACCTAATCGATGCTGAATCTCAGCACACAGATGTGCATGACGCGTGGGATAGAAACGATATCAATTGTGAAATAAGCTCGTTTAATCCCCAAAATTGCCCAAATTGTGTGTGAACTTTCTGATAGTTTTCCATAAATTTCAAGGAGTAGTACCATAGTGCTGTTACCGCCCATACAATTCATTTTATCTTATCAAGGAGTAATATGAATAGAATTTTCAGAGGCAGGTTGTGTAAATGCTGCCCAGGTTAGGGATACATAAGCGACAGTTATTTTCATTTGGATATGCTTTTGTAATTTACTTTTTTCAATCTGAGTTCGATTTTCGAATAGTCTACGTAAATTGTTCAAAACGCGTATTGTCTAGGAAAAGAGAAATAATATGGTATGGTTTACTACCATAGTCTTTTCCAAATAGGATAAAGGTAACCAGTAGAGTTATGTCGGATTTTCATGTGCTCGGAGTCCTCTTGTAGCTGGCTGGTAGTGGTCATCACAGTTAAACGGGGACGTCAGTAAGAGCAGGTCAAACATGGAAACCTCAAACAACGTTGCCAACCAAAGAATTCGTGTAGTCTTGAGGCCAGTCTCTAAAAGGACGCGGGTTAGAATCCTGCGTGGGATGTGGATTTTAACAGGCATTGCACTCATGTAATCTGGACAGACCAAACCAAAGTCCAAACAGTTATCTTGGCCCATATAAAATAAAGTTTAGCTAAAAGCATTATACTGCACAAGTTTGAACTGAAAACTAACGTTAGTGCAGAGAAATGAGTGGACAGTACAACGATGGTTTACCAAATTTAAGGACAGCGATGAATCCCTCCACCACGTACAGCATGTCCAGAAGCCATTGACAACGATTTACTCAAGGCGACTTGAGGCCGATAATGGCCAAATATGTTAAGCATTTAGAAGAGCATTCAATTGTGAAGAAACCATTCGACAACAGCTCCATAAGGTTGGAAAACGACATAAAATCGGATTGGAAATCGATACGAGCAGTATTTCTTCGCTGTTTCGTCAGAAGGATCCATTTCTGGACAGATTGCTAATCTGGGATGAAAAATGGGTTCTTTACGATACTTTACACTGCTGCCTTCATTGATTGGCACCACATGACTCCGCACCCCACGACTGCATTGGCAGAAGATTTTTCGGAGAACTGCTCCGGATATCATGCATCACAGACTGGCGCAACCTGGCCAGATAATCAGTGCAACTGTGTTCTCGCTGCAGCTTGAACGTGTTCTTGAAACGCTGAAAACCGTGAAGTCAGAGCAAGCTTGTGAATCGCCGGGTGTCATTCTGTTACATGACATCATGAAGCTGTATGTTGTTAATGTCACCCGTGACACCATTATCAGACTTCGTTAGGAAACACTGACGCATCCCTAATATTCTCCTGTCTTTGCACCTTAGGATTACCATTCGTTCAGACAACCATTGCGAGGACGACGGTTCCAAACTCTTGGCGAGGTTCACGCACTTGGACACCTTTGTTCGCTGTAGGCAGAAGTCTATCGTTGTAGGCTGCACGAGCGTTTGAGACACGTCATTGCTACTGATTAGAACTTTCTGATTTTCCAAATACGTCTTTCTCCATGTTGTAGAGTCAAAATCCTACAGAACTTTATTGGTTTCCTTTATAGTTCTGGTTCGCCACATGGAATTCAAGCAGTGCTAGGGAATGTCAAAACCTTTTGTTTCCTGCCATATTTTTAAGCTCTCATAATGTTAACCTCTATGTTTGAACAAATTTCTGTTAGTGGTCACGGTAATAAACCAGATGTAACGTGATAGCTTAACTAGTCCATAACAATAGGTTGTTGGAAGGAAACGTCCTATCACCTTTCTTTCCTTCGTTTTTTCTCTTGAACTATGAATTCAAATACTGTTTAGAATTGGATTGACTGGTTTCGTGCTTTTGTGTTAAAATATTATCCTTATATATATTGTTTTGCTTTTCAGGTTATATAGATCTGAGTAAAAGAAGAGTATCGTCCGAAGACGTAGAGAAATGTACGGAAAGATTTGCAAAGGCGAAAGCTGTCAATTCTATTCTCCGTCACGTGGCTGAACTTCTGCACTACGAATCAGATGAACAACTGGAAGAGCTTTATCAGAAAACAGCCTGGCATTTTGAAGAAAAGTATAAGAAAAAAGCGTCAGCCTATGATTTTTTCAAACAGGCCGTTGCGTAAGTAGGTTTCTATTAATTCTGATGATTAAATCACTCACTTACAGGATTCGAACCTCAGTGCTCGTGATTGTAGTCCATACACCACGGGGGCTGAGCAAGAAAGTAATCAGTGGTACTGACTTAGTACAATTTTATACGTATTTGAGACCATTTTGAGAAGTATATGTGTTGAGACCATTGAGAAGTAAAATTGAAAACACACAAGGAACCATTTATGAGAACAACACACATACCTGTAGGTTTCTGAGGTTCGAATACAAGAAGGCATGTAAAATGTACATAGTGCGAGAGATTAGGTTGACGATAATATCCGCCACTTACCACAGCAAAGACTGTACGCGTGATAATGATAAAGTAGATTATTTTCAAGATCTTTCTCATCATTCTTTGACGCAAGTGGTAGCTTTCCCGGGGAACAAATACCACAATCGAAAGTGAATATTGTTGAATTTCAAAGCAACTTCTATCCGTGAAAAACGTTAGCATCTTAGCAGTATCAAAGCTGCTTTAACTAGCAAGAAAGCTATGATTTGACTGCCATGATGCTTCGCCACGCAACCAGCAAGCACCCGCTGATATCCCTGACTCAGTGCATACTTTACTATGTTCAAAGTGCAAAACATCGTGGCAGCAGGAGGTAGTGCACGCCACTTTCGTGTTGGTGGAATACTGACATATTATGCTGCTTATGACCAACACACAGAATAATGAGATAAAATTATGAATTGATTCGGCCCTCCATACCTGTCAACAATTAATAATTACAGGAACAATAGTAAAGCTTGTTTTGTAGTTCAAATTATAACATCAAAACAAACGTAGAATCATATGGATTCCTTCTTAACATCTACAATTCAACTAAAATAAATTTTCTTACAAATCTTTACCTTAGAGAAGGAGCAATTGAAGAAATCTGTAATGTTCTAGTTTTTGTAAAGATAGCTAGGAACATAAAATATAATCTCCTGAACCGACTTAGCAATGGGAATATCCTGGGAATAATTCTAGCTTCCGTCCATCTCGACTGAAGTTTTCCTCCATTCGTACACCGATCGGCCGTGGCTCAGTGGTATAGCGTTGGCTTAGCATTCGGGAGATCCAGGGATCGATCCCAGTAACCGACCATCCAGACTGAGGTATATCCAGGGTTTTTCCTCAGTCACACAGGCGAATGCCGGGATGGTACCCTCAAAATAAGTCCTGGCCATCTACCTTCCACAATCCTTTCCACTTCCTTATCACAGCATGAGTCTCAGATGTCTAAAGACCTTGAAATAAATTCAAATTCCCCACTCGTACCTTCAAACTAGACACTGGCCTGGCAACATCCTTTACCCTATCTTATCGTGGCGTGAGCTTAAGTTGTCTAAAGGCCATAAATAAATTCAGTTTAATTCAATATACTCTTCTGAAGCACAGAAAACTGAAATAGTGAAGACAGCAGAATGGAGTTGAGTTTTCACGTCCGCAGCTTGTGAACGCATTTGCCAAGTGGTAAAGGAAAGCACATTTTAAAAAGACTACTCGTGTAAGTAATTTACTACGTGTACAGTCATGGTAATAAAACTCGACCACCCAAAGCGTTTTACAAGACACAAGTCACTGTTTTAAAGAATGGGGAATCTTTTACAGGCGTAATTGATAGCTTTCAGTCATTTTTTTTTCCAATCTATAATAATATTTGTTGTTTTTAATAATGCCTGTTCGTAGTAAGGTTTCGAAAATTCAGAAGGTGAAGCATTTATTTCTTGTTTAACTCATATTTAACTGTTACCTTTCTAGATCCCTTTATATCATACCAAACAGAAAGGGACCTTATAATTTCACTTACTCAATCCAAAAAATAAATCTCCGGAATCACAAGGTGTAGAGAAGTGCTTGAAGTGTCGTTGGAAAGATCTTGGCTGGACTAGCTCAGAGCCATCGGAGCCATGTTGAGTATTGCAGTGTGTCAGTATTGCCAACCCATTTTTTAAAATTCATTTTTTTAAATTTGTTTTTTTCGTAGACCTATTGTGCCTGAATTTACATAAAAAATATTCGACACAATAGAAAAAAGCTGTGGGTGTCAGCATCCTCAAGCACACGAATTGTCAGTGTTGCCAACGTATTTTAGACTTCATTTTTTTAGTTTGCTTCTATGGCGTTAGACGTGTTCGCTCCAAACTTGATACAAACATCATTTGACACACAAAATACTCTGTGTTCCCATCCCTAAGTACCCCAGTTGGCAGTATTTACCAGCCTATTCTATAACAAATGAATGTTTGTTTGAGATGCTATCAAGAGAATTTTAAAAGAATCGCAGCGCTAACGACCATCCTGACTGACGTTTTTCCAGGTTTTTTTTTTCCTCAGTCACACCAGCCAAATGCCAGGATGGCACCTTCAACATGGACCCTGACCGACACGTTTCCGAATCCTTTCTCCTCCCCTATCCCAGCTTGAGCCTCAGATGCCTAAAAGCCATAAATTATAAAAATCAAATTCGCAGCGCTAAGTTGTTTATTCTAATAGTGTTTACAGCATGCGTGTATATAATTCTGGAAATATCAGGTAAAAATATAATTCATTGTCCAGCGTTTTGAGAACAGAAAAATTGGTCTCATCACCCGCTCATGTTAGTGTGCATCATTATGTTCGTAAATAGTGAGACAGTGTTGCAGACCATTATAAATTATTTTATATGATAAATGTTTGTGGTTTAAATGGATGATGTAAATCAACGTGTTTCTTTTTTTCTACAGAGATCCGAATATTCTTAACGAATGTGGTTTAGATGAGGAAACGAAAGAAGTCCTGCTGACAAATATAAAACGAAAATTGACGTCACAAGCGGTGAAGATCCGTGCAGATATAGAAGTGGCCTGTTATGGATATGATGGCATTGATGCTGTGAAAGCAGCTTTAAAAGCTGGATTGAATTGCTCCACCGAGGAATTGCCTATTAAAATCAATCTTATTGCGCCTCCTCTTTATGGTAAGATTAACGCAAAGCATTCCGTTTCATGTGTTGTATATCTGTATAGGCATATTTATCAAGTAATACTTCGCTTGAGAGACAAAATTCGTGAACAATTGTCACCAGTAGAGAGAGATAACCAAAACAGTAGTTGTAGTATTTAAACTTCTGTCTAAAAATCCATGATTACCGAGAAAAATCTACCTTGGGAACCAAATTAATAAAAAGTTGAGAATTGTGGCTGATAATGTGTATTCTGTAGCGACTTGTGCATGGTCGTGATGCTCAAGAAGGTTGTATACCATATTGTAAAAATTTTCGTACTAGTTAAATGATCGGTTTCGTAAGGAGGAAAGAGGATTCGCTTACCTTGTAGTGACCAGATGATCCTCACTGAAGAACACTGAACCTCACTGAAGATACACAATATTACTATTAAAAAATATGGTGTATATATATATATATTTTCGCGTAGCCCATGTACGCTTCTTCAGTTGGCCAGTAAGGTGAGATCTGACGTGGATAACCGCCATATTCACTTACAAAATACATACTTTAGACAGGGTTATCTGGAACTGCTTAAAATGTCCTTTTCCCCATGTTTCGTCACCATACTGAGCAACTGAAGAAGTGTGCGTATAGCTACGCGAAAATATGGATTTTAGCAAAACGTATGTTCTGAGTTTTTACTGTATGTTCTGCATAATATTTGTTTCATATTCCGTGGTATGATTTTGTCCGTAGATGTTTTACGGTTTGACAGAATTTTCCATCTTTCTTTAATCTTTGTTCTTTTGTTTGCTGTGGTGATTATTATTTCTTAAAGCAAAGTGCTTTTTTCAAATGAATCATTTGTCGCAAACTGTTGAGCGAATAAAATATGTACGTTATACAGAATGAGCCTAAAAGAAGTGGATGTTTGGTGTGTGTACGCTAGACCTGTTGATAGTAACCACTATTACACGTTTATTTCAGTGATTTTATTGATAAAGAATTTCCACACAATATCTGTGCTAGCCTATAAACGTCGGACTTGGTTCATAATCGTTACCTGTGTCTCGTTAAGATGAAGAAAGAAAGAAAAAGAAAAAAGCTTTAGTTATTCCCAGAATACCAAGCAGGTATTCGGTTGGTGTTACCCTTGTCCTTGCCTATGGTCGACCCTTTCGAATCACTATCTATCGTACTAGCTAGAGAGCTATATAGTGTCTGCATTTTGAAATTCAGTACTTTCTGCATCAAGATAGTTTGAATTTTAACTGTATTTATTATGGCTGTGATGGGGAAGGTATCAGCCAGGCTGGTAAAACCCAGGAAGATAGTGTTTGTATGCGCATATTTTCTAAGATTCTGAACCTAAATTTTCAGGAGCTGTGATTATATACAAAATAAAGCTTATTAGTTAAAATTACATATGTGTGGGTGAAAATGCGCGAGGTAACAGCCTTCTAGACTGCTTTTAGTACTGTGGAGTGTTTCGGTGTCAGCACAACGCCTCTCGTTCCCTTTCTTTTTTGTTCCCTAGACCGGGGTCCGCTTTATTTGAGTAGTACTTAGTTGGCATCATGATGGTGGGTCGATACTAAAATTGAGAACCCTTAAACCGCTCGCAATGATAGCTAGACAACGTTAATCCCACGTCTGCGTTGGAGCTCAAAATGAAGCGGGTAAAAGAGTAAAGTATCAGAACATACACAGCTTACTAGCAGTGGCCTATCGTTAGTTAAATACTATGAAGGACTGTGGAAATGCACCGTCACTTGTTAGCAGTGTAGGTGATGATACTTTATAACACATTTAATGTGTGTTATACTTACACATTTAATTTCAGCTACGTATGCAAGTTTGTATGAAGCAGAAATGAACTTTACAAAACAACGAAGAAAAATCATCGGAAGCTTTTGAAATGTGGACGTGCGGAAGAACAAAAAGAATCAGCTGGTTGCAGAGGATAAGATAAGTACTGAAGAGAGTAGGCGAGAGACAATAAAGAAGAGAAAGAGAAACTGGTTGGAACATTAGCTACGCAGAGAAACTATACTAAGGGATGCAATTGAAGGAAAGAGAGGAAGAGAAAGAAGACGAATCCTACTCCTTGACAACATTAAGGAAGAAAAAAGGAAAGCGCAAAATCAGAGGGAATGGAGAGGGCTTAGGTTGCCAGGGAGAACCTGCCATTTTCGGCTGAACATTGATGAAGATTCAGAATAGTAGAAAAATTTGAACGAACAGCAGCTCGTGAGATAGTGTTTGTGGTACGCATCTGTTTACCTCTGAACATGTCTGTGATCGGTGGTACTCTGTTTCATCGAATTTTATTTATGGGCTTTAGGCATCTAAGGCTCAGGCCGGGATAGGGAAGGGGAAAGTGTCGGCCAGGGCCTATGTTGAAAGTGCCATCTTTGCATTTGCCTCGTGTGATTGAGGAAAAACGTCAGTCAGGATGGTTGGCCGCTGGGATCGAACCCACAGCCTCCCGAATTCTACGCCAACGCTCTACCACTGAGCTACGGTAGGTACTCTGTTTCTTCTAGCCGTAAGATATAGGCATATGAAGAAACGGCATTATTCGTTCTTGACCTGCTGGATGTTAGTGGTGCAGTCTCCAATCTATCATTAAACAGCTGTATCGCAAGTGTTACCCCTCTTACATTATCTAAGTTACTTTTTTTCTGTGTTGCTATATTTCTTAAAAGTTTTCCTAGACGTTCATTTCCCCCTAGGTAAGAAGTTAGAAAATACGTATAGGTTGTTGAAGAAGAAAAAGGAGAGACTTTTTTTTAATGATTCTTGTTTTGTGTTTCAGTTATGACAACGTCAACGCCGGAGAAGCAGGATGGTTTGAAAGCTTTGAATAATGCCATTAACAAAATTGAAGAAGCTATCACAGGAAGTGAAGGTGGAGTGTTCAGCATACAAATGGCCGTAAGTAAATCAGAGATTCTTTTAAAATAAAAATTTCAAACACGTACTTACAACGTCTATGAGTAGCCGTGGCTCAGGCGGTAGTTCGTCTGACTACGCATCGGGCGGCCCGGGTTCAAATCTCGGCCAGGACACTGGAGAGTTTTCTCAAAGTGTTCCCATGCCTGCGCTCTGAGGTGCACTCAGCCTCCTATCAAATTGAGTACCAGAATGTCTTTGGTACTCCTAGGCACCTTGAGAAGGTAAAGGCGGTCGAGCGTGGAACTGACCACCCCACCTCACTTCGTACCGTACGTCGAGAAGATGTACACGGCGCGCGCACAGGGGATAGCTTTACCTTTTTTACTTACAATGTCTATTATCGCCCGAGGAGTAGCTTTCTTTTTCCTTAAATTTTCAATGGTTCTACGCCGTCATCATCAGTAATAGGGATTAGGAACTTGATAATTAGCAGTCACATATGTAGGTGTTAAAATGTATAAATCTTACAATGAGTGAGGTCTTTAGTGACGTCAATAAACGTAGGCGGTCACATTGAACTCTAACTGTAGAACCAACGGTAAATCTGTCTTAGCTTCCTGGGCCACTCGAAGGGAAAACTTGACGTGTCCACCATATTTGAGATAATTGGACCAAAACGAAATCTTACTAACCAATGGTGTCATATTGACATACAACCTACGGTAAATTACTCTGGACAGCTTCACGAAACACATCAAGAAGACTTGACGTGTCCCATCACGTTTGGAACAATGGAACAAAACCTATATGTTGTTACGAATTTTAAGTAGGTCAAGAACACAGAAAGAAAGGTATGTATATAAAACGTTTAAGGTTAATGTGAAGCAACGATCTCCAACAAAAGATGGCAGCACTATCTCCGTATATGTCTAATGTATTTTTATCGTTGCACGAAATTTCAATACTGCTCGTACAAATTCAAGCCTGGAGAGTTCTAACTTTCAGGGAAGAAAGTTCATAACCAATTCAAGAGTTCTATTTTTAGTTCTATTCTAAAAAGCGTGCCGATTTTTAATTTTCGTTTTAGTTCATTGTTGAAATCGCTTGATTGTTGTGAATATCAAAACCTATAACAATGAAACTCTTTCAATAATAAACAAAAACGAAAATAAAAAATCGGCATTGCTCGAACTCTTGAACTGGTTATGAACTTTCTTTCCTGAAAGTTTGAACTCTCTAGGCTTGAATTTGTAGCAGCAGCAAGGAAATTTCGTGCAACGATCAAAATACCTTAGACATATTCGGAGATAGTGCTGCCATCTTTTGTTGGAGACCGTTGCTTTACATTAACCTTAATATACTCACCAGAAAGCCCAAATTAAGTGAGAACAATGATATTTTAAATACAGAGTGGCAACATTTTCAGAATTTTATAGATCAAAGAAAATAATAAGGACCTGGTAAACACCTGTACACCATGGATTTGACTGCGTTTAATATTCCAGAGTTCAATGTGGCAACCACAGTTTCAAATGCCACTGAAGAAGGACCACTGATGACACGTTTTATTGGTTCTGACACTATGTGGTTCTACCGTGTAACCAGTTCCTAATTGCTACTCCGGAGGAGGAGAACCCAGAACCATAAAAAAACTCTTGCAAGAAAGTTATTCTTAAGGGGACAATATTTGTAATACCTGCCTGTTTTATACTCACACTCACGTGCGTGATTCCATCGTGTGTAAAGAGTTATGTCTGATTTCTCGAAAATTATACGTTGAATTTTTAAAATTGTGTATATTGATGAACAAAGAATTTAGGAAGAGATTATGTATGTTCTTCCTCAGATTTGTGGCAACTATCATATCTACAGGGTCCTTCACATAACTTAATGACCAAAGAATGTGACTATAGGAATTCCATTGTAGATAGTCGTTACCTGTCTTAATGTTGTATAATGGGACTTATGCAAGTCATTTTTCATCTGACAGTTTTTCAAACACTGTGTTACATTTTACAGTAGTAGTGTTAAGAGTTTCTCGATATATACCGAAAAATATTTTCGGAATTGATGTTCATTAATATTGGTTTATGCGTCATAATTTCATTTTATTTAATTTGAAGTAAATATCTTACCTAGTAGGTGTTACGCAGAATGTATCTATTATCACAGGTAGTAGAATTATCTGAAAACTAGGGGATTTCTCCCAATACGTGGTGGAACACTTGGATCGTCCCTTTCTGTCTGGTATTCAAGATCTTGTACTGGAACAAATACCTTTTTATAACCCATAATGATTAGACAGCGGAACTGTTCAATTACCCAGAACTATTAAATGCTTTTGGTGAATGAATCGTAATTCGCACAAGAGGGCAGCGACACAAACAAATTTATCACATAATAATGGTCTTTCTCTAGCGCCTATTACACCTCCTCATAAAGCTCTGTTTTCGGGTCAGATTATTGGAGTTTAAATTTTTCGCGTATCTTAGGCACCTGGCTCTTGACGAAATTTACAAATTCATATGTGGACATATCCGCGGAAAGTAAATTTACCGTAAATACGGTAAATGGTTTAGTTTCCATCTCACAAGGAAAGCTATCGGACTTCCGCGATGAGTATCGCATTAAAACTTACACAGGTTGTAGCACATAGGGAAAGATCAAAACATGCTTCATCCTAAGCTCGCAACTTCTTAGAACCGAAGTTATAATGATTTTACCCATAGCCCGTGAAAGCTTTGTACTCTTTTTTATACATGCTTCTGATGGGATATGAATCTATTTCTTTTCCCACGAAAACAACTGTTTCAAACGATAGGTGATGGTTGTGATTGTGATCTCTCGTACGTCATTTATGCGAATCTATTTCTGGGTTTCTCTCTCCCTCTCCCTCCTCGCACGCGCACACACACTTGTCTCCGGTCTTTTTCTTATGCTAATCTGCTGTGTTGTTCACTGAGAAATGCACTCGCTATTGTATAATTTTATGTAATTCTTTATAGGTCAGCAGTGCTCTACTTACGACATTTACATAATGTCTTGCATATTTTAAGAGTTATGTAAAACATTCCTATTTACCAATAACAATTAGTAGTTCTTACTTTGGGTTTTAACCTCAATGTTCTTGTAAATAATAATATCTCATTAGTCTGTACAATTCATGCAGAGATAGGGGAACAGCTTGTATCTTTGGAACTACTTGGGCTAGGAATGTGGTTGAGGTGTCGTTGGAAAGATCTCGCTGCTGACGCCTGGTGGTAGCTTATATGCACAGACCGCCGATTGAACTGCGCCTCACTTCTTTCCATGATAGCGGTGTTACCTATGACTGCATTTGATTCTTTTTGTCTTGGAAATGTGGAACATATATTCAATGTGGATTTGTTTTTTTTTTTTTTTTGTTTTTTTGAAAAGAAAAGGGGGAAAAAACTGTGGGTGGATCACGCAGCTGTGAACGGAGTGGGAGGTCACTTAAGAACACTTATTTTTTTAAGTTGTTCCAATAGTTATAATCACTAACTGTTATTAAGCATTTCCATTGATATGTTTAGGTGTGTTCTTGGCATATGTATGGAAAAATCTTAAATACACGTGGAAAACTCTTGAATTTTAAATAGGAGAAAAGCGTGCGACCATAAAACTACCAACAGAAATACGATAAACTCGAGGCATGGCAGACTGGCAGCGAAGATTTTTCTAATTTGGGGTTAAGAAAATTCCATGCATCTCGATTTTTAGGCGAAGATATCTATCAAAAAAAGTTTTTAATATACACGAAAAATACGGTATCTTATGGTAATGGATTTATTGTGAATTTGTTAAAAAGTCTCTTCCAGTGTTGAGGTTGTCGGGAACTAACCTCAGTGTTACAATGACACTTTTTGTTTCTATGAAATGACAGTACATATGCTTTTTCTTCTGTAGCCCAAAGTAGTGACTGCAACGGATGAAGCTGAACTGGCCAGGAGAATTGAGCGCGCAGAGGCTGAGAACGCGGAAGTCGCAGGAGACGATGATGAGGATGAAGAAGCTGAAGCGTTCTCCGGCGAAGACGAAGAAGAAAAGGGGGAGAATGAAGAAGAAGAAGATTGAAAAGTGGAAGCCACTTCACAGTTATTATCCAACAACATTTGAATGGCTGTGGATTTTGTTTATATGGTTAATAAAAAATTTATGAAAATTTCTAAACAACTTCGCTATTTATTTATTTAATTTAATCACAAATTATAAATAAGTACTTCTTTACATTTGTATTGAACTTCGTTGAATTGCAGTGTGTGTGCAGCACAAGCTTTTATGAGAAAATCTTGAAGGAAATTAGCTTTTCAGACATTACCTTAAACAAAGCCAAAATAGTTTTCGATTTAGATAAGTGGTTCTCAACCTTCTGGAAGTTACAACCTGGGAAAATTGTGTTGAGGACATAGGTGCTTGGCATTGCGATAATCAACGCCGTCAGTTATGGCAAATTCTTCCAGCAATAATCATACGTAGACTTTTCTCCTCCTCTTCATAAAGAATACAGTTCAATGTTTAAAAATATCTTTCGGAGAAAGATTGCCAAGCGATTTAACGCAATTTTGTTGTTTCTGCTAAGCAGCAGTGTTGCCAGACCCACACAAAAGAGCGGAAATCATTTTTTTTAATTTTGATTTTTTTAAAATGTTTGTTATTTATGGCCTTTAGGCATCTAAGGCTCAGGCCGGGATAGGGGAGGAGAAAGGATTCGGGGAAGTGTCGGTCAGGGCCTATGTTGAAGATGCCATCGGAGCATTTGCCTGGTGTGACTGAGGAAAAACCCTGAAAAAACCTCCAGGATGGTCGGCCGCTGGGATCGAACCCACGACCTTCCTAATGCTACGCTAACGCTCTACCACTGAGCTACGGCGACTCGGTTTTTAAATTATTTCTTCTATATGTATTGTATTTCAATGCATTTCATTATGAGGACTATAAACTTTCAAACGAACCAGGACCCATTTACTGTACGACAGTTAAGAGTGTGTGTAGAAACCGGTCAAACAATTTACATTTTTCCTTTAAAAAATATATATCCGTCGATTCTTATTCTTCAAACACCTCCAGTATTTACAGGTTTAAAAACCATGTAATGTATACATATTTTGTGGAAAATAAGTATAAAATATCTTGGCGTGGTTCAGTTGCTTATGTCCGGAAGGCTAAGGAGTTCTCAGGCAGAGCTCTAAAATACTATTTTCTGTGCTGAAGAAAATGCGGATAGTAAGTCTGATAAGAAGATACGAAAGTTATTTTTTGTGTTGTATTGAGCTCTTATAATGAAGACACTCGACAGAATTACTTAGGATCACCAAGCAAGGTAGGTCAAATCCAGTACATGTTGATGGTTACCGTAGGAGCAGCATTGACTCTTAGCGCCAGGAGGGTCTATTAATAACGTACCAACTTCATTACTACACTTGAGAATACTATACCTGCAGTGTTGGAGACGTCGAGTTTACCAGACAAATCGATGAGGTATTCGACGTGTCTCCGAATTATGTACATGTGCTTTCATTTAATTTTCATTAATCCTCGCTCTTTGTGCATTGGTTGCAGCTAAAACTTCTTTCCTCTCTTTCGTTCATTCATCTGCCCATTGTCTAGTTTAGTGAGCGAGCTTTTAGCAGTTCTCATTAGAAAACCTCGTGCAAGTAAACTTATTGTCCCATACATCTCCAGCTTTTTGAGTCCACGATTTGAAGCTTTCCCTTGTCAATTAACCAAACTGTTCAATTATTATTTTAGCATCAAACCCCCACTACATTTTTCAAGACTACTTAAATTCACCGTAGTTTATTTTGCCTAGTTGATCTTTTAACCCTATAATATTAACGCTTACAAATGAATATTATACAGGCTGAACTTTTCGGTAAATGTGCGTCTGTAAATTCTTGGAAAAGCGAATTTAAAAAAAAAAAGTTGGCTATGGATACTGAGACTGCAGCGTAGCTTCTACTTGTACTTACGTTGGCTATTCTGATTGAAGTTTTGGTGTTTCAACTAGATGAATCTCAAGGTTAGAACGAACAATAGGATTTCGCTCTTATCTTTCGCACGAAGGTAGTCGTCGGGACGTGTGTGAACTCAGCAAGCCAAATGCCGACTCCGACGGCGGCACGACCAGCGAGTAGTAGGGAAATAGTTCGGGGAAGGTCGGCGCGATCTGTAAGCGGCGTTTGGTCGTCGGCCCTCCGACTTGCCGGCATACGGGCGTGTAACGTTGCCGTCAACCCCACCTTCGCCGAGCAAATGCCCAATGTCGCCTGGCTTGCTAGGAGGCTGTGTGTATAAATACATGTTCTCCAGTGTACAGTATCAAAGTCTATGACAGTACCTTAAAATCCGAGTGATTTACCTGTATTTAAATATTAGAAGTCTGTATCTGTACTTATACGAAACTTTCGGAAGTATTAATCTCCGTTTCGTCTACGGAAGTTAGTTTGGAGAAAATGTTTATTTACAAAAAAAAAAAAAAGGTCACAACTGAATCCAAGTAAGTTTTCCCGCCTTTTTCGTTTTACGTTGATTATTCAAATTTAAATGCAGGTATAGCTATGGACAAAAGTATTGTCGCATGCCTTTAAGAACATTTCCCAAAATTCGCGAAGATCACATCTGCATCTACGAATGGAAATTAAAATTAGGACTGACAGTCCTCATTGCGTTACAAAAATATTCCTTTCCGAGATAAAACTAGGGAACTGTACAAACAGTACAACTTGCTAGATTTTTGGACTTTGAATTTTTTGGTCGACGGAAAATTATATTTTTGTACATATCGCCCTCATTTAGCTACTACACACAACATTATTTTTCTCAAAAGTGCTTTATGTAACTGTGCAGAAGTCTGTAAATCAACAAATTTATTTATATGTTTCAATATATTTATATTTCAAATAAGTCGGTTATAGACATTGAAGATATTGAGACTGAAGTTTGTTTCCTACTTACCAGTATCATTAAAATGCTCATAGTTTCAGAAATATAAATACCTTCGGGACAGAATAATGCGTCCAAAGTGTTTGGTTGAACATATTTCACTCTATTTATAGTCTTAGTGACCTGAAGTCAACTTAGAAGATGCTAGGAAAAACCTACTTGCATTGAGGCTTAATTAAATAACGCTTGTGGCCAACAGAATCGTAAATATTGAACTAGAAAATTTGGCAGTAGAAAGACCTCAGCATAAGAACATTATAATTCTTTAATTACTAGCCAACTTCAAAAAGAAGATTGCTTTGATCTAATTTAAATAAAAACAATATATCATGTAATATCTAATATTTATTGGAGCTCTCTACAGTACTAATATACTGTTTCCGATTACAAGGGTAGAATTAACCTGCAAGACTATAAGAATTGTACTAATTACTTCTACAGATTAGATATCACGTCAAAATTTTGCGTTTATTTTCGTTTTCTGTACCTTGGCTTATGTAGGGTCGTGATCTGAAATAAAATGAAAATAAAAAAGCCTGACAACAGTACACAGTGAAAAACAACAATAACACAGAAAAATACATCCATAATAATAATTAAATCAAATTAAGAAACTGTACGTATTGCCATAACGCAGAGCTCTCTAAAAAATATATATACAAATCAGGTTTCCCACTTGGTTGGTCAGACCAATTCCTTGGTTTACCAGCTTTCTATTCAGATAAGATATACACACACACAAATAGTGTTTCGTTTTACCCCCTTTAAACGTCTCTCTCTCTCTCTCTCTCTCCTGAATCATCGTAGTAATAATGCAGCAAGTCCCCAAAAACTTTCCTCAGCAAAACTGTACCACCCAGACTGGTTTCTGAGGAGTGCCCATTTCACCTCAGCCCACAGCTTCTCAATCGAACCGAGATTACAACTGAAGTAATGCGAGTTCACTGTCATGCTCCTGGAATACCTCTGTGATAAGGTGCATTATCTTGCTGGAAATAGCAATTTCCCTCTGGAAACTACAAGGTAACCAAAAAAAGTTTTTGCCGTTCTAGAGCAGTGATAAACAAAGAGCAATACAGTGGACGCTACGTATCTTTAGGTTTCGAAGTAAGCTCTATCAGCATCCAAAACCTTTTGCCAACGTTCGTGCAGTTGCACAATATCCTGGTGACAAAAGTCGGCGGTCTTCGAGGCAAAGAAGTCCGTGAGTGCGTTCCGCAGGCTTCCCTCGATGGCGAAGGATCTTCCACGGAGGTGGTTGTAGAGGGAATGAAACGTGGTAATCTGTTGGCGCAAGGTCTGGTGAATATGGTGCATGGCACAGTCTCTTCCAGTCAAGTTGCTGAAGGGTCTCCCGAGTCCTCTTTGCCACATGTGGTTTGGCATTGTCGAGGAACAGCACGCCCTTGCGTTTCACCAATGTCGGCTCCTTCTGCCGCAATTCACGGTGCACCTTATGCAACTGCTGTGAGTAGATGTTAGCAGTGATGGTCTGACCAGGTGGCAGGAGCTCGTAATGCACTACTTGACGACAAGTCCACCATACAGAGAGCATAACCTTTCGTGGGTATAGAGGTGGTCTTGTGTGAGGAACAGGGTCACGTGGTGACAGTATATTTCCCGGAACTTGAAATAATAATAATTGTATAGCGTGTAAGTACAAGGTGGGATCGTGGGTCGAAATATGTAGAAAATACAGAGGAAAAGGGGAGCTTAGTTATTGAAAGTTAAGGCCAGGTTTTATTTTCGCGCTCAAACCGTGAATAAAGGCGTTCTCCCACAGACTGCGTGTTGAGGTGCTGGTCGTAGGGGGTAAAATGTGGATTATGGCAACCAGGAATGATAGATCAAAATTGGTATTGTGGGTCTCGGTGTGCAAGGAAACTGGGGCATCCGGTTTGTTGATAGTACAGAAGTGACGATGGTTATTAATTCGAATGTTAAGAGCACAACTTGTTTCCCCCACATAAAAGGCATCACAGAACTTGCAGGTTAGGATGTATATAACATTAGGGGTGTGGGATGTACCCTTGGGATTGAGGGTGTACCGACCATTATTATTTCAAGTTCTGGATATCTACGCGCTACAGCAGTCAGTTGTTCTCCAGTTTTGATGTTTTGTCCGCTACGTGTCGCCACTGTCTCTTCAAACTTGTACTTTGTGAATTTCGCTCTCTTCATCTCTACTTGAAAAAGTGTGAATACACGAAATATAGTGACTTTTTTGTGTGTAAATGTGAATATGTGTGATCTCGTGCGTTAGTAAGCTGTAAGTAATCATTTTTTCTCCTTCATTTGTCTCAAATTTACCTTATATATATATATATATATATATATATATATAATAAATCACAGCCATATTCAATCCACTAGTTAATGAGGCCTCTCCTCGAAGGGAGGAGTTGGTCTACTGCTCCCACGCTGACCAGACGGGTTGGGAGAGGAGAGCCGAAGCTCTCACTGTGATCGCCACTGTCTTTTATTCACAGCAGCTCCCCAATTGTCCTCACGATGCTGGGTCAACACCGAAATTTTTAGCCCCCACCTGGAATCGAACCCGGGACCGCTCGCACTGAAGTCGAGCGCGCTACCGACTAGGCTACGCAGGAGCTCATATATATATATATATATATATCACTAGCACAAAGGAAAGCGGGAGGGAAATTTAAGGTAAATTTATGAGAAAAATGAAGGAATATACTTACAGCTATATGTTCCGTATTAGAGCGCACACACAAACAAATATTTTCGCACAGGTCACTACAATATTTCGTACCCACAGTGGCACTTAATCATGTGTAGAAGAGAAAACGACGTGCACGTGTTGAGCAAGCAAATAGCACAAGATTGAGGAGATAGTGGCGACACGTAGCGGACCACGCATCAAGTTTGGAGAACAACTGAGTGCTGTATAGCGCGTAGATTGGAACAATTTACTACTGTATAGCATGTAAGTTCAGGGTGGGATCGTGGAAGGAAGTGCAGAGGAAGCGGGAGGGTTCGAGTTATTGAAGATCAAGGCCAGGTTTTATTTTCGCGCTCAAACCATGAATAAAGGCGCCCTCCCACAGGCGGCGTGTTGAGGTGCTGGTCGTAGGGGGTAAAATGTGTATTATGGCAACCAGGAAAGATAGATCAAAATTGGTGTTGGGAGACTCGCTCGGTGTGTAAGGAGACACCTACCACTTCTTAGAAATCGTCCGTAAATTAACGCCTCTTCCTTTTGTCATACTGCTTTGTACTATAGATGTTACTTCCTTGTATACCAACATTCCTCATGCTCATGGCTTAGCAGCTTTGAAATTGTTCCTTAACCAGAGACCCAAACCTCATATTCAAACGACAGCTTTCCGTCTTAACCTGGCCAACCTAGTTCTAACATGTAACTACTTCACCTTTGACGACGAACACTACCTTTAGATTCGAGGCACAGCCATGGGCACGAGAATGGCACCTTCTTATGCTAATTTATGGGCAAGCTTGAACATTATTTCCTACGAACTCAGCCCTTGCCCTTCTACTTTGGATACGTTTCTTGGATGATATTCTCATGTTATGGACTCCTGGTGAAACCAGTCTCAACAGATTAGTAGAACAGCTGAACCAATTCCGTGTTGTCCAGTTCACTTGGTCCATTTCTAACAAAAGAGTCACATTCCTTGACGTGGACATCACTTTTGAAAACAACACCTTCAATACTTCCGTTCACATAAAC
The DNA here is from genome assembly GCA_022664845.1 of Lepisma saccharinum. NCBI lineage: Eukaryota > Metazoa > Arthropoda > Insecta > Zygentoma > Lepismatidae > Lepisma > Lepisma saccharinum. The sequence goes on from JAGDQP010005556.1 coordinate 21,904, forward strand.
CTACCAACCACAACCACAATTATTTACACTACTCAAATTCCCATCCTTACCACACCAAGAAAGCGATTCCTTTTTTCCTTGCATTCAGAGGACAATGCCTGAATTCCACCACTTCTGCGACTGAAACTTACAACCAACGCCTCCAGGAGGCTCTAGTGAGCTGAGGCTACCCATCTAACCTTGTAACGAAACAGATTCGCCGTGCATCCTCACAAACTCAAACCTCCAACACTAATCCCAACCCGCCGTCGCCCAACCCACTGGCTCTAATCACCCGGTTCCATCCTAAACTAACCAAGGTCAAGCAAATCCTACACTCTAATTTCCAAATTCTCCAATCTGACCCAGACACAAGATCAGTATTCCCCACCAAACCGAGATTAGTTTTTCAACATCTACCTAATCTTAAAAACATCTTAGTACGTACAAATCCTTCCTCTCCATCCCCTCAAACCGACGCCCATATATGCAAGAGGCCCAGATGTAGGACCTGCTCCATTTTCATCACTTCTCCCACAGTCACTATCAATATTGCTAATGGCCAATACACCCTAAATCCCTAGGGTACATGCCACACCTCTAATGTTATATACATCCTACCCTGCAAGTTCTGTGATGCCTTTTATGTGGAGGAAACAGGTGATGCTCTGAACATTCGTATTAATAACCATCGTCTTTTTTGCACTATCAACAAACAGGATGCCAAAGTCTTCTTACACTAATTTAGATCTATCTTTCCTGGTTGCCATAATACACGTTTTGCCCTCTACGACTCAGCACCTAAACACGCCGTCTCTGGGAGGGTGGGTACCTTTATTCATGGTTTGAGTGAAAAAAATGAAACCTAGTCGTAACCTTCAATAAATATTTATCACTTTTAGGCCAACATTACAGCCACAAAAACGCTTGGAAATTGAATTTGTTTTCAGGACCAAGTTGTTAGTTGGTTGCCCGAAAATGATGAAACACGATTGGGTTTAGCCTTTTGAAAAAGAGGGCGTTAACTGAAGGATATCATTAGACAAACATTACTTCGTCTGAAAGAGGTGCTTCATCGATCATGCGATAACCATATTGGGAGTTTACACATGACTACGTGCGCGTTTCTCATCATCCTTTTGTCATAAGGAAGAAACAATGGATTGGCATTGCTCGTAGAATAACGTTAACCATATCAACGTTCAGATAGGATTAGGCCAGAAATATGAACATAATGGCAAGAACAAACTGAGAGGGGAATACTTACGACTTACGAGTACATTAATAAATTGTTTAAAGCTCCAAATTCATAAAATATAATTGAAGATGCAGTATTTGAATCTAGACTACCATCACAGTGAAAGATAAAGGTAATTGGATGATGATTCAACAGTGGGAATGACAAAAACTTCAAAATGGAGAACGGGGATATATTCACAGTGTAGTCCACTTTGGAGTTAGGTATGCCAACTTTTTATTAACGCCTAGATCTACTACGTCTTGTATATGAAATTTGAAAATTCTTCAAATCAAAATAGATACGTCGCGTGGGAACTTCCCAACGCTTACTTACCAATGTTTACAAACATTCTGAATTGCTTCCCACTGCGTTGGGTTGTGTTGCAAATAAAAGTTGGAGTTCCTCTCATTTCCAAAAAAATGTAAATATGAAAGTAATTTTCAAATTGATATTATTAAATTTAATAATAAATATTTTAAAAAAAACCCATACTTTTCTTTAAAAAATAAGAAAAGAAATAGTTTTGTTTATGCATGACTAAAAAGAAAAGCGTGGGGTGCGCTCTTATATAGTAATTTTATAAATTTTTCAATCGGCGCGCCGCATTCTTTATTTTTTAATCATACATAAACAAGAACTATTTTTTTACTTTTTAGTGCAAATTGTTAAGAAAAGCATGTCTTTAAAAAGTGTTTTTTTTTTCGAGTTATTTCGGTGTTCGGATACTTTTACTCGAGTTATTTCGGATACTTCCCAAATCCTAAAATGATCTGCAAGCAGTCAAACGCAATATCGTTGCAGGTTAGTATTTATTTTAGGAGAAAGAATTCCATACTAATATATATATATGAAAGTGACAATGTAATACTGAATTGTCACCGGACTTACGTCGCTGTGCACAATTTCATCATTCTGTGACGTTGGGAAATGAGTTCAATTAACGTTTCAAGATTTGAGGACACGATGAACCATTGTGAATTAAAGAAAAGTATGTAAAAAAGAGTTTGTTTTTTTTTAACAAGACTTGGCCAATTAAAAATCGATTTCCATAATTTTGTCAGGAATTCCCCGCTGACCAGATTCAAGCAGAACCTTGCTACTGCTACTTGTGTAGCTTACCAATATGTTTCCCTATTGAATATAAAATAGTTAATTAGTATAATTTAATAGCAGAAAAACAATGAACATAAATTGTGACTCTTACCTTTGAAAAACGTTCAATATCGTTCTCGTTTTCGACTATATCCGTCGGCACACGATTTTTAAAACGAAGTCGAGGTGAAGAACTTTCACGAGCGGATGTCTCTTCTCTCGAACATATCATTAACAAGACATGATGTTTGTAGGAGGCAACAGTCAGTGAACTTCTACGCTCTAGTTTACATTTCTCGAAGCGTATTTACCAACAGAAGAAAAAACCTTGTATTTACTTGTCAAGCTCCACGATATTTTTACTTATCAAATTCTGGGAAAAGACAAATATAATTGGTCCTCTTATAGATGATGTCAGTCATTCCAGGTTCAGTTAGTTTCTATTATAAATGAAACAAATTTCCTTTCCCAGTGGAAAATCTTTGATTTACTTGTGCCAGAGTAAAGACAGCCGTTCATACTATACATAGCGAGGGGCATCTATCTAAAAGGGCCTCGGTAGCCAAGACGTCTGAGGCGACAGGTAGAAGGTTCGAGTTAAAATCTGAGCCAAGGCATGGATATTTGTAGATTCTGAACTGCACTCATATAATGAGATGGGCAGAAGTTCAGTCACTTTGACGTGGTTACGCTTCAATTTACAATGTAGCATTTGAAATATTTTATTCGCAGTTATTCATGTTCTTTTGAGCTGACATTCTTGACCATAACGTACTTCAAATGTTTTGTCAATAGCTTTGAATTGACGTGTTGAAGTGGAAGTGTTTACGTTGAATTTAAGATTGCGTGACAACAGAAAAATGGAATTAACTCGTGAACATTTTCGTGCGATGATTTTTTACGATTTTCGACGTGGATTATCCAGACAAGAGTGCATCGATCAACTGATTTCCACATTTGGCGATGAAGCCCCATCCTTTGCCACTGTGAAACGCTGGTATAACGATTTTAATCGTGGTCGCCATTCGCTCACTGACGAAATTCGCGAAGGTCGTCCAAAATGTTGTTATTCAAGAAAACATTGATGCTGTGCAAAACCTAATACTGCAAGATCGTCATGTGACATACTGTGAGATTGAGGCAACCTTTGGCATTAGTTCCACCAGCATATATAAAATATTGCATGATCATTTAGCTGTGAGAAAGGTTTGTTCTCGTTGGATCCCACATAATTTGACAAAAACTCAAAAAGAAGCTCGGGTAGATTGGTGCACACAAATGCTCAATAAATACAATGGCGGTGCTTCAAAAGACGTATATAAGATTGTTTAACAGGTGACGAATCATGGATTTATGCATATGAGCCGGAACGTAAACAGCAGTCGACTGTATGGGTGTTCCAAGATGAACTAAATCCAACAAAAGTTGTTCGCGCTCGAAGCACATCGAAACAAATGGTCGCCTGTTTTTTGGGGAAAACTATTCATGTGGCAACTGTGCCTTTAGAGGAACGTAGAACGGTGAACTCTGAATGGTACACAACAATTTGTTTGCCGGAGGTCTTTGGTCAAATACGGAAAACAAACAAGCGCCGTAGGATCATTCTCCATCAAGACAATGCGAGCTGTCACACATCTCGTCTAACAACCGACTATTTGAACACTCAAAAAATCGAATTGATGGGTCATCCGCCGTACGGTCCTGATTTGGCACCCAATGACTTCTTGTTCCGGAATGTCAAGAATAAATTGCGTGGACAACGATTTTCGTCGGCGGAAGAAGCCGTTGATGCGTTCAAAAACCATATTATGGAGGTGTCTCAAGAAGTTTGGAAAAAATGCTTTCACAAATGGTTCGAACGAATGCAAAAGTGTACTGATCATAAAGGAGAGTACTTCGAAAAACAATAAATCAATTTTCAATGACACTTACTGTTTTTCATTGTTAGGCTCAAAATATAAATAGTGGCCCTCGTACAAGCACCGTCAGTTATGTGGAGAAGACCACAATGATATTCCATATCCTTCCGATGCCATGAAGACAGTCAGAAATTTGTCCGAACAGATGTAACCACACTTGTAGTTGCTGGTTAGTGCTCAAGTAGCCTTTAAATTCTTCAGATGAATACGTTAGTGATAAACATGTACTTAAGATCGAAAGAAGGGACAATGTTATGCTTGTATTAGCTGTACTTTATCACGCAGCGTAATATGTTCTAATTATCGTGATATTTACGGAAGATTAATCTACACAACTACTCCACCTTATTTCCTCCAATTCCTCCTTTCCTCCTATTCAAGTTTCGTATTATTCGATAGGTGTATTACATTCAGGGCTCACAAACTTTGACTCAAATGTTTATTTGATATTTCTTCTTACGAAACATTTGAGATCATATATAAACGTATCGCTACAACTTTTTACAGGACCTTCTCGGGAAAGCGTCATCCTTACGTCACTATAGTGAGTAGCGTCACCTTCACGACATTGCTATCTGTAAGCTACCTGTTCAAGTACATGATGAACGATATAAACACTTGCCAAAGCGCTGCCCAGAGGCGGAGTGAGTAAAGCATCGGGGAGGCCGGGATTCGAATCCCGCCCAGGTCGTTTTTATCTTTTTTTTTTTTACAAGAACGATACCTTTTTTATTAGTATTTATCAGTCCCCTTTCCCTTCCTTTTGCATTTTCACCACATTTTACACAGTTCATGGAAGTAGGTTTAGGCAACGTAAAATCGGGTTACACGTTTTTCAAATCGTACGCGAAAGCAAACATTACATTTAACACAGCAACAAGAACACGTTCTCTTTCTGTGTTCACATCAGGGATGATACTTCCCCACGATATTTTTTTTTTTAAGGGAGCATACCAGGTGTGTAAATATGAAACCGGAATATGTGCATAGACGGTGTTAGCTGTCACTGTGGTTACCGTAAAACTGCGTCCTTTGGCGCCACTTGCTTGTTTTGACTGCTGATAACGATTTGCAACTCACAACCAGACAAGTTTCATGTCATAGTGTAGTGTTTAATAGCGTTGAACATGGCACAATTTGTACCTACATACTACGATGTGCGGACAGCATTGATTATTTGTTACCATTTGAAGAAAACTGCTGCAGAATCGCATCGCATGCTTGTCGAAGCTTACGGTGATCATGCTCTTGGTAGTCACAGTGCTATGCGTGGTTTAAAAAATTTAAAAGTGGCGATTTTGATGTGAGAAACGAAGAACGTGGAAGACCACCGAAAAAGTTTGCAGACAGCGAATTGCAAGCTTTGTTAGATGAGGATGACGCTCAAACGCAACAACAACTCGCGGATCAATTAAATGTGACACGAGAAGCAGTTTCCACACGTTTAAAAGCCATGGGCAAGATTCAGAAGGTGGGATAATGGGTTCCACATGCATTGACTGAACGACAGCAGGAAAAGCGAAAAACCACTTGCGAAATTCTTCTCGCCAGGTACAAAATGAAATAATTTCTCCATAGAATTGTGACGGGTGACGAAAAGTGGATCTATTTCGAGAATCCCAAACGTAAAAGATCATGGGTAACTCCAGGAGAACCGGCGACATCGACTGCAAAACCAAATCGCTCTGGACGGAAGACAATGCTTTGTGTTTGGTGGGATCAGAAGGGAGTGATCTATTATGAACTGCTGAAACCTGGCGAAACCGTTAATACCAAACATTACCGACAACAAATGATCGATTTGCATCAAGCTTTGCGTGAAAAACGACCAGAATATGACCAAAAACAACATAAAGTGATTGTGCTTCACGATAATGCACCCTCCCACACAGCAAAACCGGTCAAGGAAACGATTGCGACGTTTGTCTGGGAAATCATTCCACATGCGGCTTACTCACCAGACTTGGCGCCTTCCGATTTTCACTTATTTGCATCCATGGGACACGCACTTGCTGACCAGCGCTTCACATCTTACGAAGATGGCTTGATGACTGGTTTGCAGCACAAGAGGCACAGTTTTTTTGGTGTGGCATCCACAAATTGCCGGAACGATGGCAGAAATGTATCGCTAGCGATGGCCAATACTTCGAATAAAATAGTTCTTAGCATTGTCATCCGATCACTGTGTCTTTTCTGTACATAAATTCCGGTTTCATATTTACGCACCTGGTAGTGAAGTGGGTGGTATTGCAATAGAAGGGATATAACATTAAATATTTCTTCAAGAAAAGGAATAAATAACCGCAAAACTTGCATCAACTTCGTATTTTATAAAATAAGAAGAGTTTCTTTCTAAAATGTGAAAACTAAACTATTTTTTTTCTTAATTGGATAAATTTATAAAGATAAACTCTCCCCAAATTAGAACAATGTACCTTGTCACCACATGTGGCAGGGCACATCAGACTGGCCGCAATAAATTATCATTGACTTCACGTGGTCCGCAACTTGGAAATGGTTGGGAACCTCTGACAGAGGACAAGGTGAGTTTTCTTTACTTGACAATTTAAGTTTATAAATTTCACTTTATTTTCTTTTTTCCATTTGAATAAAAACAATATTTCTTTACAGAATAAGAACTACGTACTTACAAAAAAAAAAAACTATTTTTTCCCCCGATTATAAAATACCATACGGGTTTTAATAAAGTCAGTGTACAAAACCAAAAATATCCATGACTATCGTTAGAAAAGGCACTCGTGAAATTACGATGCATGCTTACTTACAATGAACTCATTTCTTTTTGCCACTTTACGCCTGCATTAAGTGACTACGTTAAAAGTTAACAACAACAACGTTCTCCTGAGAGACTCCAACATTACTACAGAAATGAAATCCAAACAGATTACACATTCGCTACTGTAAAAAAGAACTACATTATGATGTGTCCCCTTTTCTTCTGGAATATAAAAGAGAATCAGAGTTAAAATACTCTTTCTTTTTTCACACCCAAATGACCAGATAACAGTTTAAGTAGACTGTATTAATCATTCCTGAATACCTGAACAAGATATGAAAATATGACACTTATCCATCACAGATACCGTAGCATCGGGTAACTTCAGCAGCACAGTAACTTTGACAGCCTTGGATCAGTACTACACTTTGACACTAACCTCGTACACAGTCCCTTCCAGGGCGATACTTAACTAAGAATATGAAAAAATATTTAGTAGCAAATAAGTAAACATTATTTTGCTGCCAAAGTTACGCCCCACTCTACGGTTAAGTTTATAAAACAAGTTTTGAGATTAATCAATATATCAACAGTATCTGAGATAGGCAGCTTATCTGCAATTAAAAGAATCGTTAATGAGAAGAATTCTTTTCCCGACGAAGAAGATAAATATTACGATATGTGCTCACGCATACTGAGTTAAGACACGTGGATAAAATTCATTTATCAAAAATACCTTCTCAGGTAAGGAGAATTCCGTGCATCCTGTTTCATGTACTGCCAATACGTATCACATGAAAATTAGAAACTCACAGACAAATATGACACCAGTATAGACAACATGTTTATATATTTATCGTTATATTAAATTAATAAAAATGACACTGGAACCCTTTCTGATACACCTGCATGCGATTATATTCTAAAAAGGGTTTTAATTATTAATTCGGGGACACAATTTCTTGAACTAGGGGAGGCTGGGGTAATAAAGAGACTCGGTTGGTTATGAAACGAAGAAGCTATGTACAATGTCCATTTAATACTTCTATTGAATGTAGGCTTCGTCTTTAGAGTCTGTATAAGTTTCAGTTACTTTGAAAATAATGTTAAATACCCCTGTCTCTTATTACTTATTTTTCAACAAGGCATTAACGTAACACCATTAATACGAGGGTCAGTCAAATGAAAACCTCAAAAGTTCTTTATAAATTGTTATTTTGATGATGTAGTTATGAAAGTTGGTTATATTGTTGCTAATAATGTTATTTTTATCCAGTATGTGACATAAGAGTTTACGCCGCCACATTAGTAATTGCAAGATGACCGCCCCACTATCAACATGCACTAATGAGGAACAGCGTTTTGTCACAAGATTTTTGACTAGTGAAGGTGCGAAATCTATCGCCATTCATCGAAGAATGAAGGTGCCTCATGTGTGTCAGTGCAACAAGTTTGTGAGTGGAGTAGGAAATGCGTAAGAGGTGTAACATCTGTTGAAGACGCTCCTTGCCCGGGTCAAGCGCATCGAGTAGTGATGCCGGAGACGATTGAAGTTGTTGAAGCAGTGATAAGGGACAATCGCCGAGTGACTACGGATGATGTAGCGAAAATTATTGCCCTGGTCCCTTCAGCTCATCACATAAACCACAATATGCTCCGGTTTCGGAAAGTTTCCGCCAGATGGGTACCACGCCAGCTGACAGATGAGCTCACACAGCGAAGTGTCACAGACACACGCCGCGCTACAGACGAGAAGGTAATGACTTCTTGAAGAGAATCGTAACTGAGGATGAAACATGGGTGCAGTATTACATCCCGGAAAATAAATAAATAAATAAATATATATATATATATATAAGGTAAATTTTAGACAAATGAAGGAGAAAAAATGATTACTTACAGCTTACTAACGCACTAGATCACACATTTTCACATGTACACACAAAAAAGGTCACTATATTTCGTGTATTCACACTTTTTCAAGTAGAGATGAAGAGAGCGAAGTTCACGTGTTCACAAAGTACAAGTTTGAAGAGACAGTGGCGACACGTAGCGGACAAAGAATGTCAATTCAAACACCCAAGCTGCAATTCCAGAAAATAACCAGAATGTTCGTCTTCTGCCTGGAATACCTAGTCCATGTGCGGCTTCGGCAACAGAAGAGTTAAATTCCTGGGATTCACCTGAAAATAACCCGAATATTAGTCTGCTCCCTGTAATGGCTGAAATGCCCAGTCCATGTGAACCCTTGGCTACTGAGGACATGATTTCCTGGGATACACCTGAACATCCACCATCACAGGCGTTCTTCCAGACTTGAGACAAGAAACCATATTTAAAAAAAAAAAGGGTTCGTCTACATTTACTAAGAAGACTGAAATGTATTGTGAATGTTTTAAGCTCGTTTGGGTCTGATAGACATAGATATTTGAGTTTTAAACTAAATTTTATAATAAATTTGTGTCCTCGTGTGTAGAAACGTATGTCCGTTGTAACACCTCAGCTCTTCTGAGCTGTTACTTTGTAATTTTTTTTATTCCTTTTTTTTTTATGTTTGGCATATTTAAATATATTAATTTTAAGGTAATGAACTGGCCAGTTCGTAGTTTTAAGACTATATGTATGTTTAATTGTGATTCTATAATTGTTGATAATTTATGTGTAACTCTATTTAATCATGTATTTGTAAACTGTATAACTATATACAGGGGTTGGACAAAAAATCTAAAAGCACGTCATACAGGACACGTAAGTGTGGCCCGCCACTGTACACCACGTGTTGCGGTTGCCGATCGTGTTGTGTTTTCAATGTGTCATGTGGACCTTCCTCTTCCATCAGCAGTACCCAGTTCACCTGTGAGTGTCGTGGTGCGGTAAAATGGGCGACCTGACAGACTTCCAAAGAGGCATGATCGTTGGTGCCCGTCTGGTTGGAGCTTCAGTGACAACAGTGGCGACCATTGTGGGGGTATCGACAGGCACTGTGTCCAATGTCACGAGGGCATACACAATGCATGGGCAAACAACGTCTGCAAAGCACAACAGTGGTCGAAAGACAATCCTGTCCGATAGGGACAGGAGGGCATTAAAACGGATTGTAGCAGCTAAAAAGCAGACCACTGCAATGAAAATTACGTCTGAACTCAATTCCGGCCTACAGAACCCGGTTTTATCAAAAACAGTGCGACAGGAACTTCATAAAATGAAAATTCATGGCAGGGCCGCGATCTCCAAACCTCTGGTCACAGCAGTAAATGCGAAGCGGCGTATCCAGTGGTGCAAGGACCACAAGGAGTGGACGCTTGATCAGTGGAAACACGTAATGTGTTCCGATGAATCGACCTACACCTTGTTTCCAACAACCGGTCGTGTTTACGTATGGAGAACACCATCGCAGGCCTATGATCGAGACTGTCTGCGCCCAACTGTAAAGCATGGGGGTGGTTCTGTTACAGTATGGGCAGTGATATCGTGGTTTTCTGCAGGTCCCATCATAGCCCTGCATGGAATGATGAATGCTAAGGCGTATGAGGCCATTTTGGGGGACCAGGTTCTACCCATGGCCCACACATTGTTCCCGGATTGTGATGGCATCTACCAAGATGATTTGGCACCCTGTCACGCTGCAAAAACGGTGCAATCATGGTTTGAGGAGCATGACCAGGAGCTATCACACCTCTCCTGGGTCCCACAATCACCAGATCTGAACATCATTGAGCCATTGTGGTCTGTGTTAGAAAGGCGTGGTCGGTCTCATTACCCTCCACCATCATCCCTTAAGGAACTGGAGCATGTTTTGGAGGAAGAATGGTACAACATTCCACACACCACGATTCAGGAGCTGTATACGTCCATTCCACGTCGGATCCAAGTTGTTTTGGACGCAAAAGGCCCCACACCATACTAGGTATGATTTTCATACTTTTTCAAACGTTTTAGATTTTTCTCTTTCCATATAGAGTTTAGGGGGATAAAATACTTTTTTCCAGTGTTGTACTCTCTCTTTCCCGCTTCGAGCAAAGCACCAAGCTGTTTCAACCAATCAGAATGCTGGTCAGTTAAACTTTCCAATTCGTTTTTTGCATAACTGACGCTAGCCAGAGAGGAAAGGGTAAGCCTATAAATACCATTGTTCCGAAAAGCTCGTGGCTCAGTAACCAGGAGAGCACCTTCGAGCGAGACGCAACAAATCGATGAGGAACAGGAGAGGATGAGACAAGACCTCCACGGAGGCACGTAATATAAGTATATATTCTTCGAGGTGAAAGAGAGCAAGTTAGAGTACACTATGATTACTAATTTCTTATCTATCACATTGGTGTGCATAATTTTGATAATGAATTTCTTCCCGGAAATTAACTTTTTTTTTTCCCCTCTGAGATTTTTCTGAGCTTCACTCAGTTCGAGATCTTTGCCTTTAAAAGGGGTCTTGAACTAGGTACGGTATGAAAGGTGTCTTGTAAACCCAGGCTCACGGAAAAGTAGCTGGTTGGGTCCGCCGTCTGGTACATAGGGAATTAATTCTTTATGTCCATTGTATTAACAGACAGCGGAAGTCTGATCTCTAAGTAATAATAATATATTTGAATGAAGCTTCTGAGGTATTAATTAAATCTGATTAGGTAATGAAACTCGAGCTTTCGGTATTACGAGATCAATTAATTAACAGAGAGATTATGAGCGAGAAAATTGTTCCGTACTATTTATTTATTAACCATTGCTGTAACGAGTGGGTCAGACAGAGAGAAGATTTATAAAATGTCGGGATAGTACGTTCAAAGCAATTAGAAGCCATTCAAAGCCCATTAGAACTGCGATGTCGGTGATAATTATTAAAACCGGGGTGATCGCCTATCGAGGTTTTTCTTTGAGCCTCTTTCATCCTTTGCGTAATGTAAGAGAATCAACTCAGTAGCGCGGAAGGAAAATCTGTGTCAAAATTGTTTTTAGGGTAATTCAATTATTTGTAAATTGTGTGTGAACTGGAGGTTTGCTCAAGTGTAACTTATTTCACTAAATATAAGTCGATCTATGTCACGTGTTGTAAGATCCGACGTTTTTGATTGAAGTTGCGTGAAATGCTGGCTGATTGATATTTTGAGATGTGTGAGAAATGACTTAACTCCACTGACTCGATTGTACTAATAGAATTTGTATCGTTAATTGGTCAATTCTGTGTGTTAAATCAGTTGTTAAATTTTGTATTGGAATTAGTTCTGTTTTGTACTGAATTCTGATATCATATTTATAAAGAGCATATATTTGACCCAATTTTTTCATTTCTCAAGTCTTCCGATTAGATTAGAAGAAAGGGTAGCTAGAAATTCACTTTTATCCGATTCTGAACGTGTGTGTGTGTGAACTGACTCGTCGATAAACCAGAAAATCATTGAAAGGCTGCTTATTAAAAGAGTGTGAAAGTGGGGTGCTGGATGACCCATAGTAGCATGGATTGTGGGGATTCTCTGTGACTCCTGCCCCACACGTATCATTCCTTCGGTGTTCGGACGACTCGGTTAGAACCTATGTCTCTCTCTCTCGTTGATGTGTAACATTTTGGGCCTTTGGTTTTGATTAGAAATTCCACGTCTTCGACCAGGGGGGGGCATTATGTCCGGGCACCGCAGGGGGTGATGGTGACAAAATATCCAGATCCATTATCTGTAGGTACTTATGGGTCATCAATAGAGGTATATTTCGTCTTCACGAAATTTGGTGTAAAATTTCCGAAGCAGACCTTTTTCCGAGACGGGATATTTATTCAGGAGAATTATATGTGTGTTTTTGGTTAATATATGCTCTATCGGTTTTTGGGTTTATATTCAGTATGTTGGGTGTATATATGTATAAGTCGGGTTGCGGATCCTACCAACGTTGAAATTTTGTGATTTCCCGGTGTTATCTCCACTTTGTATGCCGTATAGTACCTTTTGTGATCGAGTGCAAAGGTTGGCAACTTTCGAAGGTTGTATAATTAGAGGCAAGGTATTGGAAATGTATTTGTTAGTATTCAGTATTGTAATTTTGTATGCAATGATGAACGGTTGTACGGGAAATGAGTCGAGTAGAGACTGCGTGCTAGCCACTAAGTCTACTAGTACGAATGATTATGCATTAGGGATCGAAGTAGGTTGTATGACTGATCCGATTGTATCTGTTTCTAGTAACTTGGATGTCCTTGCATCCGTGGCAAGTTTGCAATCGGGGAATGAAAATCTAGATAGTGTTGAAGTACCTCTAGATCTGAGTGTGAGGGGTAGGCAAGGTTTCGTCTCGACTTGTTTGGGTAACATTCCTCGGGTGCGGGAACGAGTGATATTGCCTTCCTGTGCTTCGATGTCTGTTACATACCGGCCCACGAGCCAAACGGGAGATCAGGTTGCTGGAATAGCTGAGAGCCTGAGGCGTGATCAAGGTCGCGTGCCACAGTCGTCTGTTAACAGACAAGTTTTGTTTTCTTCACCTCGAGCGTTTCTTGGTGTCGATGAAAGAATTCAGACACAGGAACTAGGGCCGAGAGATAGAGTGAATTATGTTGACTCGCGTGTTAACGAAACGGCTGACTTGAGTACAGTGTTGCCATTTAAGTTAGATAAACTTGTAATTTTATTGTTTTTTTTTATACAAGAAAATAAGTGCAGAATGCGCAAAAAAATGTTTTGTAGTAGAACAGGTAGAGATTGTCATTCTTTTAGAACGCAGTGCATTTCGTTGTATGGTTGATTCTGCATTGAATTTGTCAGGGGCTGGGGGTGGAGAGAGGTATTCAACTGTTATGTATTAAATTGTTATTTCCAATCTTCTCTATCTACCTATGTGGAAGTCAAAATTATATTTTTTACAAAAGTTGTGTATTAAGATAATTTTATTATTCGGTTTTATTTTATTGTACCTCTTTAAGTAGAATGTTTTAAAAATATGATTGTGTCCTTGAATGTTCTAAGAGATGTAGTTCAACATTTTTTTAAAAAATAAATTGTTCAAATATCAAAAAGATGTTTTGTCCGCTACGTGTCGCCACTGTCTATTCAAACTTGTACTTTGTGAACACGTCAACTTCGCTCTCTTCATCTCTACTTGAAAAAGTGTGAATACACGAAATATAGTGACCTTTTTTTGTATGTACATGTGAAAATGTGTGATCTAGTGCGTTAGTAAGCTGTAAGTAATCATTTTTTCTCCTTCATTTGTCTAAAATTTACCTTAAATTGCCTTCCCGGCTTTCCTTTGTACTAATTATATATATATATATATATATATATATATCGAGCATTCGTCATTCGTGGAATGGTGGCATTCATCACCGAAACCGAAAAAGTTTCGAACACAACCATCTGCAGGGAATCTAATGCTTGTTCTGTTTGGGATCAACAGGGTATTGTTTTAGATCACTACATACCCAGGGAACGCACAGTGAATAGTGCCTCGTATTCCGATATCTTCCAAAATCATTTTAAACCAACTATACGCACCAAGCTACGCGGACTGCTGACAACAGGTGTCCTTCAACAGCATGACAACGCGCGGCCACATACTGCCCGCGCAACGGCAGCGACCATTCAACATCTCCATTTTGAGTGTCTACCCCATCCCTCTTACTCACCGGATCTCGCCCCAAGCTATTTTCACATGTTTTGACCCTTAAAAGTATCACTAGTAGGGAAGAAGTTCCAATCCGATGAAGAAGTGCAACGAGTGTTGCATAACTGGTTGCACAGCCGACCAAAAAACTCTTTTTTTTCCAGATGTATTGAGGCTTTTGTAAACGATGGGAAACGTGTATTGAGCTTGGGGTGATTATGTAGAAAAATAAAATGCAAGTATTTCTCATTCGCTTATCACTTTTGTTTCTACAAGGGTTTTACGGTTTTCATTTGACTGACCCTCGTAAAAACAACCTGCAAATATGGTTCTTTAAATAGGTTGTTATCACTACTTGTTCTGCTGGAAAACTTTCATTGGAATTCAAAAAATAAGTCTCGTATTACACCCAAAATTACTTATTACCCCAGTTTTCTCTATTAAAGAAATGATCTCCATTTTTGAGGGAATCAAAAGAAGATCTTACATGTGATCTGAGCATACGACTTCAAAACCCGTCGTCCTCTATTCATATTATAGTACATTAATAAATATATCTGTTCCATATTTTAACTGATATGACACCTAAGTATTTAACTGGCAGTCATTTGACATTACATGTGTTCCTAGACTTTTTCTGTTGGATTATAAAATGGATGATGATTGAAGCGATCAATCACAACCAAATGTTTAACGTCATATAGAATACAAAATTATATATACTTACAATAATCTCTGTTCTATATACAAAATTTATATAAATATATACACACAAGGCACTCTGGTTAACTTCTTTGCCTGATATACATATTTTTTACACTTGTCTACAGAGTATCTTTCAAACTGTTCGCATTGATGTTCTATTACTGTATCTCATACGTGTATTCAACTATTATTGATAAGCATCTCCTGAGTATCACGGTGGAACCATTTCACTGGCCTATTTCTCCCTTGTATTGGAGACTTGAAGCGTTAATTGCCAAACACATTTGTACACGCTGGTAGTCCACAACAAACAAACACGCTGAGCGCTCATCTTCGCAAGCATGCTGTCAGCAAATATGGCCACATCTGCAGCTTCCTTCAAATCTGTATAGATAGATCACACACTGTTAATAGGAACTATATGTGTAAGTAGTTAATTCATACATGAAAAAGGAACTACGTACGGTAAACTCTCGATTATTCTGCACAAAGGTTCAAATAATACATCATAAAATTAACTAATACGTAGGTGAAATTTCAATAGACAGGAAAGGAATTGTACTTGCGTTGTATCCTAAGGGAAATCACGAGTACAAATTTACACTTAACACACAGAAAAGTCACTGATGTTTCAACTTATAAAGTCATCCTCCGTAGAATAAAAAAGTAAGTTCACTTAATGCACGAATTTGAATATTATTTATAGCCTTTAGGCATCTAAGGCTCAGGCCGGGATAGCGGAGAAGTGTCGACCAGGGCCTATGCTGAAGGTGCCATCCAGGCATTTGCCTGGTGTAACAGGAAAAACCGTGGAAAAACCTCAGTTAGGATGGTCGGCTGCTGGGATCGAACCCACGACCTCCCGAATGCTACGCCAACGCTCTACCACTGAGCTACGGCGGCTCGGTACTGAATACACGAAAAAAAAAAGTCATGATACACTGAAGACTAAACACTATTCCCCCCAAAAAAAAAAAAAAAAACTTAACACAGACCGTGGGTGTCTACATAAAGTGTGGTCATTTTTTTTTTAGAAAACGTACTCTCCTAGCCTGGTCCCGTCCCTAAGCGACCCCCCTTCCAACAAAATGCGCAGATTATTTCTAGATTTGTCTTTAATACATACAAAACGAATGGTTTTCTAATAAAAATTCACGGAACCTTCCAACATCTACTATTTTGCCAACTAACAACGGTCACGCTGGAAAAGGGTTCGTGGGAGGAAGTCGGGAAAATTACCCCGCGCTTTTGAAGACCCAAGATCTTAAAAAAAAAAAACACATTGGCTAGATTGAAGAGGTCATAAATTACCGATATGGACGACAAACAAGCTGCTGGTGCATTAGGAATTTGTTCTAGACTATCTTACAAGTCAACCTCAGACGATTCTACGACAAAAATAGAGGACTCTAGGAGAACCATGGAGTCAGAATGCGAGCTAGGACCGTAAGACGGAAGACAACATCAAACGGTCGCTGCGTACCAAATTGGGGCGTCTGATAGAGAAGTATCCCTGATTGCTTTAGCTGCTCTGCAAGATGAAAGGATCAGTGGTGCCAAATCATAGATATCCCATTGTACAGAGGTCTCAAGTTAGAACGGAAAAGGAAAATCTGGGAAACGAGCTACAGGAAGAGGAAAAAAATCCAATATCTGTCTGTTAGAGACATCTATTCTGACAGAAGAGTCAAACCGCTTGGTCGAACGGAAATTGGTGAAAGGTATCATCGCAAACAGATGGAAGAGCACGTGACAATTTTCCTTGAAGCTTGGGACATATAAGCCCAAGTTCAGGACACGGAAAAGGAATGGCTACATTGTTACTAGACTTTCTACTTCAAAATTAGTGTCGATCAGATGCCAATATAGTGAGGAGGAACGGAGCCTTGGTCTGCCTGGAAAGGACCTTAACATAGAAGTGTCTTTGCATACGAATAAACTGCCGTCAGGTATCTAAAGCATGTGTTAAAAGGTGTAAGAACAAGGCCAGATTCCTTTTTTGATGCAGTTGAATCTAAGCTGAGACAGAGCGAAAAACAACCCACAGTCGCATTTCAACTGTTTTTGTTCATTGGCGATCAGAAATGCAAAATACCAACGATTTAAGCACTGGCCGAATATGTTTATAACAGATATGTGGGGGCGATTTCTACTGGATAGTGCTCTGAAATATTACGCAACAAAAACCGGATCCAATGGTTCAGTCACGCTGACTTACAGCAGCATACCGGATACGCCAGTATCTCTAAACCCGACCAAGGACTTCAGCTGTTGACAAGACGGTTACATACCTGGCTGGTTTGGCATAAAACAAAAACTTCCATGCGGCGATGAAGCACAGCATTTATGGAATAGTGTATGCTTTTTAGAATTTCTACCTCAATATCTCAGAGAAAAACTTGTGTCAGTTGTACAAAGCAACGGTTACTATACTCACTACGGAAATCTTCTTATGGTCATGTTAACAGATACCCGCGCGAATCTAGGAGCTTTTGCCTGAAGGCTAATAAATAAAATTTCGCTCAGCGAAGACAGCATTTAACATACGCGAGTTCAGAGTTTCAGTAATAAAATTAGATGTACTATCGTATAAAATGATTCACTGGTTTACCAGACCAATGACTGGGCCTGCAATTATCCGTTATGTTTCAAAGGAATAAATCAAAGAAAATATATGCAATCCTGCCATGCCGGAAGGAGACTTGTACAGATTACAAGTGGAGAGCAAGCCGTGGAGAGCATTGTAAAACCGAAGCAGCGTCTTAGGTATACGGTTATGAAAAGATGTACTTACATCAAAACGAAATGGGACGAGCGTAAGCAGCTGTTATCGCCCATAAAAAAATTCATGTTATCCACTCTTATCAAAACGAAACTCAAATCCAGAAGTGCGATGTCTTAATACAACTGTGTGTATATATATAACGAAAGCCGGGACGGCAATTTAAGGTAAATTTAAGACAAATGAAGGTAAAAAAGGATACTACTTACAGCTTATAGTTTCGTAGATCACACACACATTCACATATAAAAAGTCACTATATTTCTTGTATTACACGTTCTCAAGTATAGGGGAAGAGAGCGAAGTTCACGTGTTCACAAAGTACAAGTTTGAAGAGACAGTGGCGACATGTAGCAGACACAGCATCAAAACTGGAGAACAACTGACTGCCGTAGCGCGTAGATTTCCGGAACTTGAAATAATAATAACTGTATAGCGTGTAAGTACAAGGTGGGATCGTGGATGGAAATGTGCTAAAAATCCAGAGGAAAACGAAAGCTTCGAGTTATTGAAGGTTCAGGCCAGGTTTTATTTTCGCGCTCAAACCGTGAATAAAGGCATACTTCCACAGACGGCGTGTTGAGGTGCTGTTCCTAGGGGGTAAAATGTGGATTATGGCAACCAGGAAAGATAGATCAAAATTGGTATTGTGGGACTCGGTGTGCAAGGAAACTTGGGCATCCGGTTTGTTGATAGTACAGAAGTGACGATGGTTCTGGTTTGAGCGCGAAAATAAAACCTGACCTTAACCTTCAATAACTTTAAGCCTTCCTTTTCCTCTGTATTTTCAACACATTTCCATCCACGATCCCACCTTGTACTTACACGCTATTCAGTTATTATTATTTCAAGTTCCGGAAATCTACGCGCTACAACAGTCAGTTGTTCTCCAGTTTTGAAGCTTTGTCCGTTACGTGTCGCCACTGTCTATTCAAACTTGTACTTTGTGAACACGTGAACTTCGCTCTCTTCCTCTATTCTTGAAAACGTGTATGCACGAAATATAGTGACTTTTTATATCTATATGTGAATGTGTGTGTGATCTACGAAACTATATTTTTACCTATATACATATATATATGTTAAGAACAACAATATTCTCTAATACACAGAGCATACTGGTGGCTGGGCGGGCGGATCTCGAAATGATCCATCTCCTCGTGGTGAGTTCTGAGTTAATTCATTTGTCTTTCAACGCGCGAATTAAGTAAAGAGCTGCATATTTTGGTGAAGTTTTGTACTTCCAAATAACTAAGTGAGCATTAGTTTACGAGTATGACAAATTTCTGTAAATATTCTGCCCACATACCGACCAGTGAAATGCGTTGAAAAAGTTACCGCTTTAAACTCATTGCGCACGTTGTCTACCTATCAGGACAGTGCCAATTTAAGGACGATGCGGCAACCGAAGACTTATCCAAAAAATCTCAAATCTTTTATGTGAAGTCACTGTCACGAATGGCATCTTTTCCGAACCAGGTGTTACCAAATTTCGAAAGATTTTTTTTTTTTTTTTGAATCGCCCATGCGTAGAATGTTATCAATTTTGATGTGGACGTCCGCCATCTGGTTTTCTGTCTCTCTCAGTTATTCAGTGAATTTCGTGCATTCAATGAACTTAACTTTTTATTCTACTGAGGATGACTTTATTAAGTCGAAATATCAGTGACTTTTCTCTGTACTAAACTAAGTGTGAATTTGTACTCGTGATTTCCCTTAGGATAATTCCTTCCGTCTTCATCTATTATATTGCCTATCCGCCCTATTCCTTTAGATAAAACTAAATAAAATATATTAAAAAATCTTTTACAATTCACGCTTTTATCTAAAATGTAACTAAAAAGAAAATGACTACTATAAAACTACGAAATGACGAGGAAATGCTTGCTATGAGAGTAGCATTGTCTTTGTAACACTTCGCAAATCGTTCATTTAATTATGTAAGGGCTATGGCCTAAGCCCACCACATATCTGAGGGATGACGACCCTCGACAAGCTCTTTATTCTAGAGGAGAAGGATGAGGAATGTAGCGGCCAAGGTCTTCGTTTCTGAAGTACTAAGCAGCAGCAGGACTCGAATCTACTTGCCTTCCAGTGTCGTTCCAATGGCAATTCACTCTGCTAGCTCTTACACAGGCATTTTAAATATATTGTATAGTATGGTACAAGGAAAAGAAAAAAGTACATACACGAATAATCCGCAAATTTGACAGCCGACACACAGATAATCGGGAGTTTACTGTAAATGAGCACGAAATAGTCTATAAAGCTACACTCTGGATGAGTAAAGCAACATTAATGAACATGTTATCAAAGTACACTATACAAGATTAAGCACAAACCAACAAAAATCGGAATTCCGAAAGTCACTTGAACGAAGAAGTCGTAAACTCCGATTTCGAAGCTTAAGACTGAATGGAATTGAATTTATTTATGGCCTTTAGGCATCTCAGGCCATATAGGGTGGTGGAGAGGTTGTTGGAAGGCAGTCGGCCTGGGCCTGCTTAGTATGTACCATCCCGGCATTTGCCTGGTATGACTGAGAAAAGACCCTCGAAGAACCAGTCAGGATAATTGGTCGCTGGGATTATTCCCTGGACCTTTCGATCACCAACTGAGCTACACCTCATCGCCGCGCTGCATCTGACTTCGAGACCCATACAATTTACCGTCATGTTTATATAAAATCCCCCAAGACATCTACCTGCTGTGACTGAGGAAAAATCCTGAAAAAAAAACTTGCCAGGATAGTCGGCTGCTGAGATCGAACCTAAACTTCTCGAATGCAAAGCAAACGAGCTACGGCTGCTCAGTACAAGAGGTCCCGAGTTTGATCCTAGGTGGGAATATAAGTGGTTTGGAGACCAATTACAACTTTAGTGCTCGTCCAACGCTATCTCAATTCGATCGAAAGTAACAGCAAAACCCCATTGGTTTACTTTTACTGAGAACAGGACATTAGAAAACACTGGTTTCGGCGCGTCGTCAAACAATACAATCGGTAAATCACTACTATAACTATATATATTAGGAAGTGCGGGGTCCTAGCTATAACCCAGGGTTCCGTTATCTGGTCTCAGCTAGGTTCACATTATTTAACCTAGCCCCTCCCCTCTCTTTATGTCATTTCGACTACTATGGTCTATGATTTCATTTGCCACTTTTCAGTATTTCTGTAAAACTTAAAAGAGACAAATTCCATGTATTTAAACTTACTTTTCTGAAGGAGATTAGGTATACATTTCCGAAACACAGGCGCTTATGCGCCCCAATATCAGTTTAAGTATTATTTCCATCACCAGTAGAGCATATAACTAGCTGTTTGTTACCTACATTGGTTAAAGTTTTTCAAGCTCAAAATACTTTTTTCCTAGACTATTTTACACCTTTAATCCCTGGCTAAATAATATTTACAGCTTCTTTCGTTATAGTTTTTTTTTCTTTCCCCGTCCTACTTCTTTTTCGGACGGGGCTCAGGGAGTAATTCCCACCTTTCCGTCTGGACCAGTCCGCCACTGAACTTTACAACTTTACTTTCAGTCAGGGCTGATGGTATCAAACCATATATTTCTCAGACATTTTACATGAAACTCCGGAAGCATCAAAGTTACCTCCCAATGATCTTTAAAGTCAATTAATAGACTTAAAAAGGGGCACTGAGTGTATCTATTACTAGTCACAATATTACTGTTATTTATTTATTATTAAAAAAAAAAGGTTTAATGCTTCGTTATTAATTTTAGACAGAATGTGCCTTTCGCATGCTTAATTGAAAGACACGTCACAATGAAACGTGTTCATGTGTCTTTAATAATTATGCGTTATGAGTCTACTGCTCTATCAACTTCAGTCCACGTATTAGTAAAAGAACGACTCAAATTTCATTATGTTACAACAACACACTAAAGAATAAAGTGAAAACGAATTAAGTTAAGAATCTCATAAAAACACGGAACTCACCTAAACCTGATCACAGTTTTCCCAACAGCTTCCGCAGAGTCAGCATGTTGAAAGGCAAGCTCGGCCTCGTGTGGAGGGTAAATTTTATCTATCACCGGCTGAAGTCTCTCTGCTTCTATAAGAGACCTAAGCTCATCCAGCACTTTAGGACACATCTTAATAGTGCCCAATGACGATGGCAGTGTCACAGTGTTCTACAAAATACAATTACATAAGTATCAGTAATCATATACAACGCATTACAAATTAAAAACATGTTTGAAAAGAGACCACAAAAATACTTACGGCAAGCAATGAAACAATAATACATCAGTCAATCTTATAGGTATGAGAAAATAAAGGTATAAATTACAACAAAATAAATCGTGATGTATGGACCAATTAGTGAAATGCTGCCTCATACAAGGTTATAGTGCCTACGCACGCCAAGTAGCCCCAGAGTTGGCGCTGTGAGTTGTTTTATTAAATATTTCAAGTTTTTCGAACTAATCTGATGTATTATGTTATATGTATGTGTTAATCTAGTCTTATCTATTTTTCTCTTTCTCTTTATTATTGTTATTGTCATTTCCTAAAAGACAAAACTCTAATTCATTGTTTAACATTGTAACTTGCTGTACTGTACTCGTTAGTGTAACCACTTGATTCTTATAATTAGTCATTGTGCAAACAGACAGATCAAAATGAACTAACAATGTACACTCCCACTATGCTATATGGTTTTCATTACTCAGCTTGCATCGGAGGTGGTTTCTTTACGAAGATGAATCTCTCTACATCTAATTATGAAGAAGGTTCCTTCATTTCGTTGAATCTCCCAAAGATGACCCGCCTACGTTAGATGTTCCTGTAGGAGAAGAGTTGAATCCCCATCTTTTCATCAGCTTGTTAAGGGTATATGACCAGCATACTCTATTAAATCTACTAACAATGTAGACTTTATGCCTGGACAGAAACTGAGATTTTAGACGCTACTAATTTATTAAGGAGTGTGTGGTCGGGACTGGAAATCAAACACCTAAATTATATGAGGACTGTTCTTCATCATAGACACATGTGTTGTCTAAACTTAGTACTGATTATTAACTCAACAGGGGTCACCGTGGGTCAACAGTGTCCCAAATCAAGTTTTATATATATCTAGCGTGCGCGGGAAAAACTGTATAGAATAAGTCAATTCTAAACGTGAGTTGAATAATCGCTTCTTTGTACTTTTAGAATAAGTGGTATCTTACGGCTGGCAGGGAACAAGAAACTCGTCTCCTGAAAAACTGTGTTTTCTGACATACTGTTTTTCCCGCGCACGCTATATATATATATAAGATGGTACACTTGGTACACAAGGTAGAAAAAAAAGGTTACTTCCATAGTGAAATCTTGAGATAGGAGCACACGAACTTCACAAACACTATAGAAAATTAGTATGTTTCGCAATTGCGTTTTCAACTGGTAGGAAGGAAAATGGACAGGTGCGGGAATAGTGTTAAGGAAACGCCATATTGCCAATGATGCTGGGTGACAGTGTGGCCAGGTTATGGAGGCGAGAAAATATATATATATCATCAATCGAACGGACGAGCATAGCCACTCCACTCTGCTGGTACCTTCCCGACTCACTCCCTTCAGGGAGGATGGTCCTAGGTGGATCACCCACACCCACGGTGACCACTTTCGTTGATAACTTCTTCTTTTCTGTTTTTATTTATTTTATTATTAAAAAAATACACAATACATGCAGCCAATTCTCCTTTTAACTACAGAATTAGTATAAAATTCTTCTGAATTGTGTTGTTACTTGCTTGAACTTATCGGCATTGCGCGAATGAGCGAAGGCTGCTGGAAAAATGTCTGCAATCAATATGAAAAAAGAAATTTAAAATTCTTTCGAAGTATTCACCTTTAAGATCGATACACTTTTGCATATGCTCAAACCAACTTAAAAAACCTTTTTTTCCACTCGGAGTATGGTACCTCAGAAACCTCTGTTAGGAATGCGTCAAGAACTGCTTCAGGCGACAGAAATCGCTCATCACACATCATCTTTTTAATGTTTGGGAACAAAAAGAAGTCATTAGGTAAAAATCGGGGGAGTACGGACAATGAGTCATTAATTCAACATTTTTACTGGACAAAAAATCAACAGTTGTGTGTGCTGAATGGGAGCTGGCGTTGTCGTGGTGAAGAATGATTCGACAATTTGGGTTTGTTTTACGCAATTCATTGATTACCTATGGCAAACAAATTGTTGTACACTACTCAGCATTTACAGCCCTTCAATCTTCTAAAGCTATGGTTGCCACATGTCCGGGCCGGTATAACCGAAGAAACAAGCAATCTTTTGCTTGGTAGTACTCCTCGAACGAAGAACTTTTGTTGGTTTCGGCTTACTTTGAAACACTCAGGATGGCTATTTTGTTTCGGATTCGTAGGAATAAATCCAAGTTTCGTCTCCTGTAGCGATGTAGTACATCAAATCTCACTTACCTCGATTGAATTTGTTGAGCATTTCTTTACGCCACTTGACACGAGCCTGTTTTTGAGTTTCGGTCAAGTTGTGTGGGATCCAACGGCTTGAAAGCTTCCGTACGTTCAGGTAACTACGGACAATCGTATGTACTGCTTTCATGTCAATGTTCAAGGATGCCTAAATCTCGCGGTATGTCATATGCCGATCTCTCTCAATCATGCCACGCACAGCATCAACATTACTGACAACAACAGACGTGGATGGACGACATTCACGAAATGCATCACTGAGAAATGTGCGACCACGCTGGAATTCGGAAAACAAATTGTACACAGTTCTATTAGATGGTGCTTCATTCCCAAAAGACAAATGAAGTCGCTCGATGCATTGTTTCGGTGTGATGCAACTGCATCTGAAATCATAAAAAACTCATTGCCCGAAAGTTGTCACGCGAAATTTCCATTTCTCAAACAAATCTAACTTCTTCCAACGGCTGTGAAAAACAAACGCATAAGCGTAAACAAAGAATCAAAGATAATTTAAACATAGAAAGGTCTATTCTTCCGAGCTTTATAACAGCGGAACACTAGTGCCACTGCTGGTAGTATTTTGCAGAAACTTTTCCAGCAGTTTTCGTATATGGAATATAACTGCTTACGTGAACAACTTCTCTGTAATTTTTTCAATAAATTCTTGCTCAGCGTTTCGCCCTGACTGGAGATACAACGTAAGCGGAGAAGAAATAGAAGATCGGAAAGTTAGAGCACGAAAGTGCAGGCAGGTCAGCTTTCTTTCTTTCTTCAACTTCCCTATTTTCTATCTCTTCTTCTTTTACGTTGTAGCTCCAGCCGATGGCTTAAGAATAAAGGTCGAAACGTTAAGCAAGAATTTATTGCACAAATTACAGAGTTGCTTCCGAAAGTAATTATGGATACTTGAAGTTTGTTGTGCTGCTAAAATGTCTCGTTCTTTCCAAATTCTTTTACACTGACGTTTCTGTACATTTTTCTCAGGATGTCGTTATTTTTATTATAAATAGAACGCAGTAAGCGGCAGCTTGTTAGATTAGTAAATAAAAATCAGTTTCGATACATATGTGTTTTAGAAGAGATTGGAACTCATAAAATGGCAGAATAATTAGTGCGAAACTCTATGCATGCTACAGAGAATATTTTAGCACTAGACAGTGTAGTTCTTTATGTAAAGGCAACGGTTTCCAGAAACACAAGACGTTATTTACAATCAAAGTAACATTAAAATTTATCAGTTTTATCTATTTTAATGTTATAATAAGTAACATCCATGAAAATATTTTAATTCCGCAGAAAGCTTTAGTACAACCCTACGTTAAAACTCGTTTTTGAATTATTATTTTAATGTTATGTCTAAGCACTGTTGAAAAATTCAACGTAATGAAATATTTCCATGGATAGCAATTTCAAAATCCAATTCGAAATATAAAAAAAAATAAAATAGAGAGAGATTATATTTTACTATTTTGGACAGATTTATTGGAACGAGTAAAGAAAAAAAAATCAAGGAATATTATTACAGAAAACAGAAACAAATAAACAAATTCAAAAAATATATGGGTTTTAAGTTCAGGGTGTGTTTACAGCGCGACCACTGTGGGTTAAGATAGCGTACAGCATAGTCATCGAAGAACAAAATTCATACAAGAAACAGTGTGCGTTTTAGTCACTCTCTGCACGCAATGAACAGTGTGGCCAGATACGTAAATTGGAAAATAACTTTTTTCTTCTTCAACAATTTGGTAAAGTAACTAAAACTGATTCGTTATTTTTTAAAAATAAAATAATACAGCTTGTAATACTTACTTACTTTACGTGTATTTGGAAGTATAATATTCTTAAACGTTTTTGAAGTTCATACACTCCTTCGGAAGGACACACGACAAAAATATGCCTTAAAGAGAAGAATAACAAATAGCGACAGAAGAAATTATTTATAAGAAAAAGCAGAACAAAACTGACACTAATCCATTCTGTAAAACATCTGTCTCTCCTTTCCTCTTTTTCTAATATTTAAATCATTTTGTCTCTACCTATCACTCTTCTCTTTTAACACATATTCTACGTTTGCCTTTTTCCGAAGAAGAAGTGTGTAATTTTCGAAACGTTTAAGGATATATTTCTGCAACTGGAGGTTGCCGTATACGCATAAAATAAATATAATATTATAAGTATGGCCATTCTCGCTACGATGAACATATTTAATATAGAGCTTGTGACGTCACACACTCTGGTGTGAGCGCCCCACACTTAGGCTTGGTTGTCACATGTGATGACCATTGAACTACATAAATTATAAGAGTTGTATATATATGCGATTTCTGTACTATTTTTAACGCCGAAGCCTATTACATATTTAAACATTGCAATTTCATTCAAAACTTTTGATCAAAATATTCTACATTAGCAGCAATCAATTATATATGTGTGTGTATGAAAGAATGTTTCAAGGCGTATAATTACAATAAACAACTCTGTATTGTGGAACTTTTTGTATATAATTAATGTATACTAATAAAGATTGAAATGTGGAAAATTACCATAAATGTAAAAGAATATTATGAACATTATTTTAATGTATGTTTGTAATAAAACTATGTCTCTAATTTTATATGACGGACTGTGCCCATTTACCTCAAACAGAGATTACATAAGAAGCTGTGTTAGTGTAAGGCACCCCAGGCCTGAACCTGGTACCAAAACTGTTTATTCACATAGACATAATATGGATCATATAACCACATTCAGTGGAACTTTTGTGCATCGCGTGATGATTACACAGTAAAGCTCTTACGCAAATAACATGTACGGACAATAGTAAAGCGGAAGAAGCAAGTCATGCATAAAAATATATAACAAGCAACATGTAACACTTGTTATACAACATTTGTAAACAATCATATATTTGTAAATGTGTCAATAGCGCAAGAAACTCTTCCGGGCTGTGTGGTTGGAAAACAAGAAGCTTAAACTGCATGGGCCATCACCTCCCCTGGAATCGTGCTGACCCATGTAGTTTCCAAGCTCCTTCGTTTCCCCAAAAGGGGAAACTGCTTTGACAAAATACGAGTACCGTGGAACGGAGAGCATTCAAGTGACACTCACGAACAGAGACACTGGAACGATTCCACAGTACTGCAGCAACAGACTTTATATTTTGGAACAGGCTGACTAGGGTCAGTTGCCAACTAGACATCAACCATCCAGTCCGGTGAGTTTAAGAGCGCTACGAAATGTAACTGTCTTTCGTAATGAAACTAAAACCCAGTTTCTGAAATCCTTTGCTTATTTCTTAATTTGCTACATCATTGGAACCCAGTACCTAGTGCCAAGGCGCACGAAACCTTACGTTAGCATGTAAAATCATTTCATATGTGGCTTCAGCCCAAGCTGTAAAATGAAAAGGATCTCCTATGATCGCAGGTCTCAATCAAAGATTTTCGTTCAAGTTCTTATACAGTGTTTTATTCACCCCAAGTTCTTAGAAGTCCCGTATGGGAACACTAGTGCTTCCTCCAATGCTTTTCTGGAAGGAAGACGTGTTGATAACTCTTCAATGTTTTTCTTTTTGTGTTAGCGCACACAATCAGGGTAGTCTTCCCTTCACTAATCCTAAAAATGCCTGAGAAATAGAAGTTCATCATAGATGTCTCTGCAGAAGGTAATACAAGAATCGGACAAATTCTTATCACTAATGGAGTACTTTTACAAGCTTGGTTCTCCACCACCTATTTATTTTATAGTTACTTCTAAATGAAAAAGTCTGATTGTACCGTTTCCGAAGCGAAAAAACTGTTTACCACCATTCCCATACTTATCTACACCATAGACCTCATAACAGACAGACTTAGCACGCTTCCCCATTTCCGGCTGCGCTAAAACTAATGGATTTTTGTTCAGAGCATGTAATTTTGAATCCATCCGCTAGGTAGCTCTGCCATAGACGTTATATTCTACTATGAGGTCTATGGCAGAGAAACCTAGCAGATGGATTCAAAATCACGTGCTCTGAACAAAAATCCATTAGTTTTAGCGCAGCCAGAAATGGGAAAGCGTCATAAGTCTATCTATTATGACGTCTATGTCTACATATACTTCTTTGTTTTTCCTTTTCTTACTTCAATTCTTTTATGATGGTAGTTTAATTCTGACGCTCCCTACAGTTAAAATAATGGAACAAAACGTTGATGGAACTATTTTGCAATCGGCTACTTGCAGGTTTCGTATGCTGCGTACAAATGTTAAGTAAAAGACTTTGACATACCCTAAATACGAAGTACTTCATTCTTAACCAGCAGGCATAAAGAGATCCAAAGAGAAGGCCATAAGCGTCAGAAGCAATCTTCGAGGCCACAGCTGTTACCACCATTCCGTCAGGTTTACAGAAGTTTACACACGACTCGTGGAGAACAGAACTCACCACATTTAATACAACATCAAACCTGAAATATAATGAAACCAGTATAAATCAATGACGCTGACGAAGTATATTCCTACGTTAAAGACATTTAGCTCCTACAAAGATGTCAGAACAGAATACAATAACGGTAATGGCCTATATATTTTACCACTGTGCAAGGGTGTGTTCTTTCTCATCAAAATTTTCAGGTTCTGACTTTTCGATGTCTTCTTATCCTGATCGGGAACTGAATAAATAAAAAGATTTAATTTATACTCTATGGTCTGGACGACTGAGTGTTATAGAAAGCCGAAACGTGCATTCTACGAGAGAAAACTAGGAGCCTTACAAATACAGACGTGCAGGAGAATGGAATCACTTCACATGAACTCAATACATCGTTTAAGCTTGTCCGCCTCAGTTTTTTACTAACTTAAAGGTATCGTACCAAGCTTGAAGAATACCAAGTATGAATATTAATGTTTTATGTTCATTACTTTTTGAGTACTGACCGTTCAAATTTTCCAAAATTTACTAGGAAAAAAAAAAATCGCACCCAATTTCTTTTTTATTATTTTAATTTGGAATATCTGGACTCCTAATTTGTGATACGAAGCTGAGCCTGGTGTTATTCCAAAGGCCTTTTTATACGTCATTAAACTTAAAAGAGTTTATATTTAAAAAAAAACAAAACGATAAGTTCAAAATAATAATAATAAAATCATAGACCTAGCTCAAGCTTTTATCAACTTACAGTTAAAAAATAATTTTGAGGATCGAGAAAATGTCACGAGGAGCCGGCTAATAAGGTAGCTAGTTTTCAACAAAATATCTTAGATTCAAGTAGCTTATAATAGCCTAAATCTACTTCTTTATATAAATAAGATACAAGGATGTTCCATGGAATTTTCGTGAACATAAAGGTGATCGAAGAGGCCCAAAAGGCTAGAAGCAAAGAATTTAAGAGACTCAAATCTGCTCATCCAAGGAAAATATCACAAAAGGCAAACACTGAAAATGCTTTCCGAACTGAAACTTGTATCGTTCGATCGTTTGATTTCGTCTGCAAGTTGTAAAGGTTACAAAACGACAAATGGGTTGCCTCATAAGATTTTGAGCTTGCTTCAGAAATTTCATGTGTCGAATGTTCAACCCAGTAGACACTGTGATGAAAGCAACCAGAAACGACACTTTAGACCTATATTTAGGGAACAGCTATACTGCAATTTATATCAATTTTATTCCTATGAATTGTGTGGTCTTACCAATTTGAAACTGAGCCAAACAAACACATTAAGTTTGTGTTTTAGGAAAGTGATTTTATACAGGTCGTACTTTCTTACTTTTGGTATTGGTATGCTCTTACTTGTGTTCTGCAACGACACGCTGAGGTGCTTTCAGTCCTGTTGTTAGGTTAGGTGTTCCCTTTCTCCTTGAAACTTACACGTCGTGAATGTTGTTTAGTACGGCTGCTTGCTTAGATAAGATGTATACCGTATATATGCAACATTCATTGTGAAATTCATTATCACACATTTATGTCGCTATCCCTCCTTAAAACCATAATTCTAATTTGATCTTAATGCATATTTTAATTCACATGTAACTTCCCTATGTTTGAATTATCCAGGCACTGCAATACGTTTCGCATAACAATTGTCATTTTAGCATATAGTTACAGAACCACTCAGATATGAATCTCAATACGTAATCTAAACAAAGCCAGTAGTATAATAAGGTATGACCTCTCCGCACCATCTGGACCACCTAGGCACAAAGAACTTACTCCACACTGAAGTTGTCAGCAATCACAATTTGGATGGCGCTTCACACTGGTATAGTGCGCAAGAGAATTTGTTCGGCTACATCTTCATTGAAAAATAAAAAAATCTAAATTCTAGACGGAATTTGAATCCAAAACCTTGACACTCATTAAGTAAACGTCAGAACATTAGACCACGGATCTTCTCTGGAAAACTTATATAAAAATTTAAGTTATTAAGTGAAATAACCAGAAAAAAACGTTTAAACTTATCGGCATTAAGTATTGTTTGTGTCTTTGTGCTTTGATTCATCACCACAAGTTTTAACTCGTACCGCCTCACTCTAAATTGAATTCTCTGATATGAAATTATTCTCATAAGAGAGAAATTTACTATATTTGGCGTCATTAATCGTAAACTTTCACATAAAATTAATATATCGAAAATATTTCTTTATTATTATTATTATTACGTAACTGCAAAATCACCAGAAAGCAACGACTAAACGTTGTTTGTTTGTTAAAAACAAAACATTAACCTTTAAACGCCGACCAGTGTTTTGGAGAAAATTATAGACTTTACGTTCGCGGCCCTGGTCCAGACCCTAATTACAGTAGCATCATGAATTATACCTTGTTGGAAAGCTTATGGAACACAGATTCCAACAAGGTAACGATTGTACCATGCCCCTCTATTCGTAGAAAAAAAAATGAAAAAATATAGAATTTCTTTCAATTCGTGGCACGCTGGCAACACTGTAAATTATCGTACGTGCACAAAACGACTCTAGCGTGCAAGCTAGATATTGGTGACAAGCCATTGGTGTTATAGAAAGTGAGAGAATATTTCGGAACCACATAATCTCCGAAGTAGACCCTGCCTACTCACCCACCCCCTTTTCCGCTGGAAAAGCATCATGTTTACATACAGGGTCTCACCAGTTAGTTTATTCATTACTTACTATTGATCCCTTTTTTTGTGCTTATATCTCTTCTGAGGAGAGTTGGCCCCCGAAATCCGAGGGCGCGGTTAAAAGAGGTAAAAACTCTAGCTTTGCCCTTCTCCACTCTTCCGTGGGTCCCGAGACATAGATAAAATGCACATCGTTCAAAAGCTCCATCCTTCAGGAATACACTGACACCTAGATCATCTCTCTAGCGTAATTAGAAGCTGAGGTATTGAGGTTTAAAGTGCTGACACGACAGTTGTGTCATTAGGCGTCTGAAGGTTAAACCGACAAAAAAGCAATTTGACATCAAGAGTGCCTGACATCAAATCGACGAGCACATCCAGAATACCTTTAATTAAGATCATAGTACTACTTTCTCCAATGGACACTGTAAAATTCTGATCAGACGGCTTGGAGCATTGGGCAATACACAGGCAGCTATGGCCTAGGTCCGTCACACGTCTAAGGGATGGCGTCCCTCTACGAGCACACTTCCAAATGCAAGAATGGGGAAGGTTGCGGTCTGGTCATTTAAGCACTACGGTCCCTGGTTGGGGCTTCTTCCAATTTCAGTGTTAACCCAGCATCGTGATGCTAACTGGCAAGCAACTTGTATTAAAATGTAGTGGACTCCGGACTCAAAAGCTATATAAAAGGACGATATTGAATATTTGCGCTGACTATATGACACAGTTCTTAACGAAAAGTCTCCTGGCAGACCAAGACTCTATAAGGACTGTCGAGCCAAGAAATCTTTCTTTTTAAAGCTTAACATTTTAAACTTTATAATCTGAAAGCTTTATTAAGATAAACTAAGAAATTCGTATAACAGACTTACATCAAAATACGAAATTTAACTCACGCACTTTTCTCGTAGTTTGAGCTCCTTTTCGTAGTCAGTTTCCGTGTACACAATGATATCCTCAGCGCCCAGCATTTGAATAAGGAGAGCAGCGCGAGCGGCAACGGTCGTTGTCACATGGCCACCCCATTCCCTCACCAGTTGCACCAACAAACATCCCACAGCGCTGCTTCCAACATGGATTAACACACTGAAACACAAAAAAGCGAAGAAAGTTACGTGCTGAAATATATTTCATAGTCATAGGCAACAAATTAGTACATGTCAACCACATCATATAAACTAGCGGTTCGAGAAACTGAAATTATAAAGAATTTCGTAGAGACCCTGAAATTTCTTGCATTCATGCACTCTGTTTGAAACTTGAATTTATTTCTTCGCACAACTACATATGGACATGTTACTGTAAAAAGATAAAATGAATTTTATGGGCGGTAACAGCATTATGGCTTACGCCCGTCCCGAGGACATGTTATTGTCATGCTCACGTTAAACAAGTGAGCGGAGCGATTCTCGCGAAAGCTCCAAGTGTCCCTTGATAGAATTTCAGAAACACAAACATACATTTTTATGATAGGCTGGCAACACTGACAACTGGGGTACTTGGGGACTGGGACACCCACAGCATTTTTCTATTGTGTCGAATAATGCTTATGCCAAGTTTAGTGCCGATAGATCTAACGGAATTGAAACATTTTGAAAAACCGAATTAAAAATCGGTTGGCAACACTGAACCACTGTAGCAATCAAGTCTGTTGCAGCGGCTCTGAGCTAGTCTAGCAAAGATCTTTCCAACGACACCTCAACTACCCCTCTACACCTTGTAGTTCCTGAGGATTATTTTTTTGAACGCGAACGGAGGACAGAATGAGATGATATAAGGTCGCTTTTTGTTAACTACGACATCAAAGGGCCTAAAAATATTTAGTTCTTTCATAAAAACAAGGGGTATGCTGACATGAATTCCAACAACAAAACAAACTGAAAAGCGCGCGCGCACACGAAAAATGACCACTATACAGCGACAAAAAATAATACTCTGATTCCGGGTTACATGTCGGTTAATTACCATGTTACATGTCAATGCAATGAATAATCCATTGGCATGACAAAAAGGGATGTTCAGGTTAGAATTACCGAATTTATTAGAGATGCATAAAGTAATCATCTGGTTTCAGGACTATCCCAACACTCGAAAACCACTCCCTTCAGACGTAAAACTGATAAAAAGTTCAGACTGCGAAAAATGTAGTATATGATAGCTATATTATAAATAACAAAACAACACAAATTAAATCACGATCAAGGTGCTTTAAATAAAGTATGTTATAATAAATAAAAGATAAAATAAAAATAAGCTCACTTTAATTTATCAAGATTTAAGTCGAGCCTCTACTGATACGACTAGCTCGATGCTTACGGTGTAATACGATAAATTTATACCCAGCATCTGTAATCTAATAGCAAACGGAAACTATGAATCAGCACTGGAGAAGAAAAAGCAACATAAAATCATGCTGTGGGGCATCCTGACAGATTTTCTAGGCATTTGTGAAAATTGACCATCGGCGAACCCTTTCTTCGGAAAACTGAATTTGAAATTATTGGAATGTTTTTAGGCAACTATGGCTCAGGCCGTAAGGATGATGATGATGAGATGAATGGGTGGAATGAAGAAAGTGGGAGCACCCCGAGAAAACCCACGAATACGGTGTTTGTCCACCACAAAGCTCACATAGCATTAGTAGGGATCGATCCTAGCACCAGAGGTGAGTGCTCTACCAACTAAGCCACCGTGGCCCCTTTCTTCGGAAAAGACGTAGCGGCCAGGGACAGTATAGGTACCTTTACAGCACTTGCCTGGTTAAACTGAGGAAAATCTCAGCCAGAATGACAACAGGACTTGAACCAGCGTGACTACCCAGATCCGCAACCGTAACCATTAGACCATGAGGCTGTTGAGGGTGTCTCTCGTGCTTCAGCTTTAAAATCATGCTACAGCCCTTTCCAAGCAATGTTTCAAGATAGTTTTAGAGAATATTTACCTAATTAACTATCGAACTCCAGTAAATAATCAATTCTATCCATTCCCTTTGACAAGTAAATGTACGTATGCAGAAATGCCCTGGAAATAATCACAATCTTGATATTTTAACCTTCCAATGACTGCTAAAAAGTACATTTCATACACAATTTCCCCTTTATTCGAAAGTAGAAAGTTCCTATGAAATCTTCCCAACAACAATTAACATTAATTTATATCTCTGGTAAATCTTTTAAGCGTTCCCAGACACACCATTATCTTATGGCATAATAAGTACACAAATAATGTACTTACAGCAAGTTTACTTACAGAACAACAATCCCGAAGACACCGTAAATCCTACAAGGCTGAGAGTTGACGGTGGTGATAATGGTATATTAGGCTGGGTCTTCCGTGCTTGAGGTAGCGGAAGATACATGAGACGAAAAAGGCAATCTATTACCATTCATTTAATCGTAGTTCTTTTTTTAAAATTTATTTATGGCCTTTAGGCATCTCAGCCTCAGGCCGGGATAAGGTGGGAAGAGGACCTAGTTTATAGGTACTATCCTGGCACTTGCCATAGATGCCCATTTTGGCCTGTCCTCCCTTCAGCACGGAGTTTGTCATCGACCTCCACTCGCCTCACTCTCCAGCCTCAGGTCCCTCACCGACCTCACCCTTTCTGAGATTGACTATCTCTGGGCGTGACAGGATTTTCGTTAGTCAGGATAGGCATCCGCTGGGGTCATTCGCTGCTAAGCCAACGCTGTACCAACTAAGCAACAGGCGTTTGGTCATCCCATCATCGTCTGAACCAAGCTGACGTTTTTGCGGGCGGAGTAGTCCCTCCTGAAATTACTTGCGGTTAGCGAAAACAGGTAATAATGGAAATGTTCCGTAAAAACAAACTATCGACACCTGTGGGTATCTGAAAGCCTTCTATAACCTTATGAAGCTCGCTTCGACCAAATGAAAATCTGTATTAATTTAATATAACATGTCCATGTAAACGATTTATTATGTTTTATAGTTTAAATGAACTCATCAGGGACTATTTAAAAAAAAATATCCTCACCGTTTTCCTTTTGTTGTTGTAGCATTTAGACCTGCCCTGGCCAATGCATCCCAGGCGAACATTGCAGAAAACGGTATGGTACAAGCACCTTCAAATCCAATGTTCCGAGGTTTTTTTGAGACCAAGGATTCCTTCACAACTACGTATTCAGACAATGTACCCTGGCACCAGTATGGTACTGCAAACCACACCTGATCTCCAATTTCGAACTTCTTTACGTTATATCCAATCTCGACAACAATTCCTGCACAATCTCGTCCAAGTACAACTGGAAACTCATTCTTCACGTTCTAAAATATACCATTAATCAGTAACATTAAATTACACACACCCAACACAACAAATTATATATTTTACAGTTTAATAGCAATATATCATCATAGATTACATGCATTTCTAGTTACATAATTAAGCCTATTAGATTCGCACTAATATTTAGCACTCACACATAATAAAATCAATGTGGAACTCAGCTAAGTGCTATTCCCCCGTCCCACTTTTTTTTTTTTACACCATTTTCAAGTTACTGTTACGATTTCTTTATGGCTAATGGTACCCAAGTCCGCGAAAGTTATTTTCTGTTTACTTGCTTTTTTAAAATTTTATTTATGGTCTTTAGATATCTAAGGCTCAAGCCGGGATGCGAATTTCGGATTTGCATGGCAATGTACAACGTCCACACAGGCCTTTTCCATTTATCTAAAACTCAGCTTATGCCTTTCGTAGCTTTGGGAATCGTTGGGAACCTGCTTGAATTACTATTCGAATAGAACACCTTTAGGCACGTTTCGGACTCTCGTTCTTCCAAACAAGCATCGTGTTTACAAAATTATAAAATTAACTGAGACAGTGTATACACGTACACAAAATGTCTATACTACTAC
>JAGDQP010005557.1:0-77490 GCA_022664845.1 Lepisma saccharinum
CTGTTGACAACTTTGTTCTAACATCTTCTACGGTTTCAAGACAGTCTTGCACACTGAGACCATTTTTCTGCAATCGCTCAATGGATGACACCAGAAACCCAAAATTTGCAGAAATGTACACAGCATCATCTTTTAATTTAATATCATTAAGCAATTCCTGAACAACACTAATACATGCTGCATCTTCAGTTTGAAATCCAGCAACTATTTCATCAAGAATAGGCAGATTGGCACAGTAATATTGAATTGCTTTAAGCCATGTTCCCCACCGTGTCACCACCGGCTGAGGTGGCAAAGCAATATCCGGAGCAGCCTCCTTTAGGGCTTGGCGTCGTGATTTACACTTCAAGAAAATTTTCTTCATATTTGACACGAAGCGATCTACGTTCGGGTATCTTGCTCTAATTTCTTCACATAGTCTGTGGACTCCGTGTCCCAGACAGGTAATGTGGATCATTTTGGGACATAGTACTTTCAAGGCTTTTCCTGATTACACCATATACCTAGCTGCTGCATCCGTTACAAGTACGAGAAGCCTGTCACGAGGAACGCCTTCTGGGAAAACCACCTGCATTGCGTTTTCAATACAGCCAGCGATTGTAGAATGGTCAACCTTCTCCAACTGCTGAACATGCACAAGGAAAATTTCTCCAGCCTGTTCCGGTTCCAAAATACCACGCACAACATTGGCTGTATAACATCCGCAACAGTCTGTCGTTTCGTCCACTGATAACCATAAATTTTTATTTTTTCACTTTCTGCCGGATGTTACACATAGTTTCACTATATACATTTTCCACATAAGCCTTCCTAAGCGTGGATTCGTGAGGGATTTCCTTGTCGCAGTACTTCTCCAAAAACTCACTAAGATTAGGGTTTTCCAGCTTCCACAGAGGGATATCATATGCGATAAATTCTTTACAGAATTCCTTGGAGAAAGAGTTCTAAATAAAGGAAAGAGAAAAATATACACCTGCGTCAGAAACCTCTACCGATTCATCAATTTGAATTCTAAATCTGTTCTTCACTTTACTGAGGTTTTTCCTCAGTTCCACCAGGCTAATGTCGGGATACTATTTTAAGAAATTACCTTCTGTCACCTTCTCTATTCTTTACCTAGCCCATTCCGACCAGAGCCAAATAAGACAAAAGGCCATAAATAAATTCAATTCAATCCCATTTTAATGTTTTCTATAATAAGTTCTACATCTAGTATCGTGTCATGAACTCTACGCCCTACATTTGTATCAGAAATTGGAATGTGTAAAAGATTTTTTGTAACATTTTATCTGCTATAATCAAAATATAATGAATAGTAACAGTAGTGGTATTCGCACCTTGTGTAGTTATGGTCCAAACTCTATATTGAAAAAATATCGTAATAGGATATAAGCATGCCTATGTACACAGCAGAGGGTCTCGTAGCATGAGTGAACAAAGGAGGTAGAACAAAGCCCACCCATCACTTTTGACAGGACCCTCATCACTTTTGAAAGTTGACGAAACACACCTGACAGGTTGAGATGGTAAGAGCAGCGGGTGGGTCTTGTATGACCGAACAAAGACCCTCATCACTTTTGACAGGGATGTACGTCTGCGCATGTGCCGATCGGTGGTTTAAGTGTGTTGGTGCTCAAGAAGCCATGGCTACCACGAACATGGGCAAACCTATTACAATCGTTGTCAGTACGCCCAGAATCGCCGCACCATTGTAAGTGTTCGCCACGGTGGTTGGACGAATCTGTATATTGGCAAGCGTTACTAAGTACGACTTTGCTCGCTGTCTAATGTGCGTAGGTTGCTATATGAACCAGCCTAGCCAGCGAGATGACGTCTGTACAGGTCATCGTGGAGGATATTTATTTCCCGACGCTACACCTGAAGAAATATACACCTTGTTTGCTGCTTGTTCGAAGGTGATTCTAGGTGAACCGGACATTGTGGATGCATAGTTTGCAACGTATGTGAAATCCCATGAGTTTGCTCTAGGGGAATTAAAGGAGAAGAGCGACTGGGGTTTTCAACGTTTTCTGAAATGAAACGTGGTACTTTGGTGTATCTGTTGCTTGTCAACGACACCGAAGCTTCCTGCAAGTCAAAGTGAAGAGTGTGTAGTGTTGGAACATTATTTTTCCTACTTGTACTATATGTACATCAGTATTCTTCGTACTACTAGTGTAATCACCATAATACTAAGTGAACCTGTGTGTGTAATCATTTGTCTTAGTATGACACACTGCATGAGTTGTCAAGGTGACTGTATTGTGGACAAATGTGTGTTGTCCACCATAGGCACGTACTTGAAAAACAATCCCACTCAGTGTATCGAGTACAATTTACGAACACTGGAACAGAATTGCTCAGCATGTGGAAAGTCATATGAACGATCCTGAACTGTTTTCCGAGTATTATTCCATTTCCGTAGCACAGGGACATGACCACATATTGAAGAGACCTTTATTAAATGTAGTTCGTCAGTTTATCAAGGATCCTGAGTGCATTGCACAACTGATCCAGTTTGTGCCCAGCGGGTTCACGTGTATTATGCGAAAAGCAGTTCATTATTTATTTTCAAGGTTTTACTATTTCACCCCAAGAGTACATCATTCGTGAATTTTATCTGGTTGCCTGTGATGCTACACTAATATTCCACATAGTCTGTTGAAATTACCATGTGTACGTTCCGATTTAACCGAAGGGTACCAACATCAAGTGGATTGGCTAATTACCATGTGAACGTTCCGATTTAGCTGAAGGATACCAACATCAAGTGGATATGCTAACATCCCGATTGCACGGACTAGAGTGGAATACCTCCAATGGATATAGTGTATCACATATCCGCCGTCTTGTTGCACAATGTTGTGAGCTGGGATCCATCTTTCACTGTAAGGGGCATGAAAAGATGGTTGTCTTACGTAAGATTTTCTTGTTGGGAAACGGTATAAACCTTGAAGATCAAGCATGTCCTCCCTTGCGAAAATTACAGTTTAAAGTTGATATTACCAATTGTATGTATCATCAAACAGTGCAAGACTATACATGCTCACTACGTACATGCATACAGTTACAGTGTTGGATTAAATTACAAACTGCAAAAGTGGTGGATGCCATATCCACATTACAGTTGAAAACCTAATACTAATATATATATTAGACAGGAAAATATAGTAGTTTCATTTCAAGAAATGACAATCACCTTATATCCTGGGTTATATATATATGTAACCCAGGATTTAAGGTGATTGTCATTTCTTGAAATGAAACTACTATATTTTCCTGTCTTGATAGTATTATAAATATCCTTAATCACACATAAATTCAACTTATAGCACTAGCCGGTTCTTTTGAAAAAGAAAAGTTTGCGGGCAGCAAAAACTATACTTGATAAATATTTACAGAATGTATCAACACTAGAAAACTGTTAATTAACGATTATTTGTAAAAGAGAATTCATGTTCAAACAAAAAAAGATCTTCCATAAATTAATCTCTATTAGATTATCTAATGAACATGAAGTAGATTCATTTATTCAGCAGCACTTTAGATAAGTCCCATCAGGAAAGCTGATAGCAGGATAATCTAAATGAATCAGATTAAATACTGGAAAAAAATTAGGTTACGTTTCAGATAACACCTCGAAATAATGTTAAATCAGATTAAAGATAACATCAGGATAAAAAAATATACGTTCATACGCTAAGAAACACATGTTTTCAATTATATTTTCATTTGTAGACACAATAGTCTTTCTGCAAAGTGTTGCTTTTCTAACTCGTTGAGACCTTCTCACATTCACTTCTGATTGTGGCTGATGGACTACTTCAGTGTCTTCTTCTAGATTTTCTTTAGGTTGTTTAGGTCTAGTATCAAAATACATCTGATGCGAATGATAAACCCTGGTCTGGTGACCAATCTTAACTAAATAAGTATTGAATCCCAATTGCTTAACAATTTTGCCTGGAAGAAAATGTGGTAAGCCTGAAGGGTGATTTCTGACCCAGACTGATCTATCCTTTGACTCAAAATTCGACTTTGAAATTAAAGAGACTTCTTATTCTGAAATATCAAAGTATTAAAACATGTACGCGGCTTGTAAGATAACAAAAGCGATAATGGTGTCTTGCCTGTACTAGTGGAAACTGTATGAGCTAAAAAATAATTTATTTTATTGATCCATCTGCGTAAAAGAGCAAAATCAGTTTTGTAGTTGTTTTCGAACCACTTACGATCTAAGGTCCTCTTAACAGTTTGTACAGATTCTTCTGCAACTCCATTACTAGGTGCATGAAAGGGCGGGGAATGTATCAACTTTAATCTTTTCTTGTTACAAAATTCACTAAACTGAACTGATTGAAAGAGAGATCCATTATCTGATATGATACATTTCGGATAACCAAATGCATTGAAAAATTGTTCTAAACTTTCCATACTAACTTGTGCATTTGTCGAACTGACTATCCATGTATAGATGAGTCTAGAATATGTTTCAGTACAAACTAGTAGATGAACTCCTCTCCACATCGCTTGATCTATGTGTAACCTTTCTTGAGGTTGGGTCGCACTTGGACAAGAATTAAACTTCCTTTTTACTGGATTATTCCTTGTTGACCAGCACACTGTACAGGAGTTAACTTTGTCTTTAATCTGGTGTTCCATGTTTGGCCACCTCACTGACTGTCTCGCCGTCAAAACCATACTCCAGATGACACTGATGTAATCTATTAAGATATTTTTCTCGCAACACTACCGGAAGCACGATTTGTTGATCCTTCCATAAACAATCGCTTTGAATTGAAAAATGACGATTAAACTTAAAGTAAGTAGATAGCTCAGAATCTTGAAATTGTTTAGGTAATTTCTCTGGCCAACCAGACAGACAGACACCAATCATAAACTGTTCTCAATGTTGGATCTTTTTAGACTCTGATCTAACTTCACCAAAAGAAATAAGCGTCTCATCAAACTGCATAATAAAAGATAAAGATTCTTCCGAATCTGTTGTTTCATCTAATAATAGTAAACGTGATAAAAAATCAGCTACGAAAACTTCCTTATTATATTCAAATTGTAAATCATATGACGCTGCTAATATACACCAACGTTGAAGACTTGGTGAAGCCGTAGACCGTATCGTCTTGTCACCGAACAAAAGTTTTACAGGTAGTGAATCAGTCCAAACCTTAATCTCTCTTCCATAAATATAGTTGTGAAACTTTTTTATTCCTAGTATTACTGCCAATGCTTCTCGCTGATATTGAGGATAAAGACGTTCAACTCTAGATAACGTAGCTGAAGTACAAGCTATAGTATGAATTTTTTCTTTTATTCTATTGCATAGAACTGCCCCTACTCCATCTATACTTGCGTCTGTGATTAGAATTAATTCCGCGTCTCGCATAAAAGGGTGTAATACTAGGGCCTTCTTCAATAACAACTTAAGATATTCCCATTCATTGTTGTGAATCTCAGACCAAATCCACTTAGCATTTTTAACCAGCAAAGCATGTAAATTCGGACTTTGTGCCGATAAATTAGGAATGTGCCTGTGACAGAAAGATAGCATTTCTAAAAAGGACTTCAGTTGAGTTATATTCTCGGGACAGGGAAAATCAACGATAGTCTTGATCTTATCATGTGAAATACGAACACCGCCCTTAGACACCTTGAAACCTAGATGAGTTATTTCATCTAAAAAGAAAACACTTTTATCCTTGCGCACCTTGACATTGTGTTTTTGAAATATGTCTAGCACCTTCACTACGCTAGACATACACTCTGTTTGATCTCGACCGTAAATTAAGACATCATCTAAATATGACACTACACCTTCTTGGTTTATTAACATATCGTCCACGAAATGTTGAAATATTTGTGCACTTCAGCTTAGTCCAAAAGGTAGCCTCCTCTGTTGGAAATGACCCCGCAGAGTGCTTATTCCAAGAAACTTTTGTGATTCTTCTGCCACTTCTAAGTGTAGATATGGATTTCTTAGGTCCAGTACTGTGAAACATTTCGCTCCATGTAATTTGTCAAAGATTTCTGTTATTTTTGATAGAGGATAGGACATCTTATCGATAACTTTATTGAGCGTGCTTTTCAAATCTAGACATAATCGTATTTCTCCATTCTTTTTGCGTACAACTAATGGTGTTGCCCATTGTATGAAGTCCACAGGTTGGATGATTTTTTGATCTTGTAAATATTTCAGCTGATCTTTCACTTTCTCCTGTAACTGTAATGGTACATTATAATATCTACGATAGATAGGATGAGCGTTGGGCGTCAACTGGAGTTGTACCTTGTAACCTTTCACTGGAACTGAAATATCTTCTGAAAAAAATGTCCTTGTACTTATCTAATAAAGAATTAGTGAATTCTGTTTGAAGTGAATGTACTGAAGT
Organism: Lepisma saccharinum; assembly: GCA_022664845.1. Classification (NCBI taxonomy): domain Eukaryota; kingdom Metazoa; phylum Arthropoda; class Insecta; order Zygentoma; family Lepismatidae; genus Lepisma; species Lepisma saccharinum. Next base: position 6,405 of record JAGDQP010005557.1, read on the forward strand.
TGAACTTGATACATGCTCCTGCCCGTCACTGATAAGGCCAAAGTTGGAGCATGTTTGATCGCCAGTTAGGCCAAAATATATTTAACCAGTTCCTTCCAAGAATTGGCTTTCCAAGCAATTTTCCACTATTACTAACGGTAGTCTGTGTTCTACCTCCATAGGACACTATTACGTTTATCACTCCCAATACTTGCAATAAAGATCCAGAAGCCCCTTTAAAACGTTGCTGTGTATTTTCCAATTTGATCTTTGAGAAATATCTTAAATATGCTGCATAATCCATTATTGTAGAAGAGGCCCCAGAATCCACTAAAAATGAAATTCCTTGATCTTGGCATCTCAGTATCACTAATAAAACTGATGTATCAGTTATATTTTGAAATTCTTGAAAGATGCTGATGTTTTGTGGAGATGAATCCTTTTGTATAAATGTAAACAAAAAAGTTAAACAGATCCATATTTTTTCACAACACCATAGAATGAATTTCTTGTTTGCAAATAATCTCCGAAAATGATTCATCTTAGTCAGATGGCGAGAAAAAAAATGATTGTAATACTTAGTTCTTCTCGAATCTTGATCAACTAAATATTCTAAATTCAAAATGATTCCTAGTTGGACGCAAATTCTTTAAGTCCGACTGCGCCATAATAATACTATATTTTCCTGTCTTGATAGTATTATAAATATCCTTAATCACACATAAATTCAACTTACAGCAGAAACGCAAAACACAAAATTTGTAGAGGTAATTTTTTTATTACATTAAACTACTCTACTACATTAAGTTCTTACAACTAAACTAGTCTACAATTTACAATTTGGTTGTTTCTTATTTCCCTGACGTACTGTCGTAAAAGGTGATCATTCCATGCTCGGTTGCTGGTTGACAATTGAGATTCAATATTTATATTACGCACTTTCAAGTATATAACTATAATACAAAACATACCACATAGCACGGAATCAGCAGCTTGGTATTGAATGGTATTTACATGGAAAACTTTACAGATACTTTGGAAAGAATGAACAAGTGATCTCGGTGGAGGTTGGGCAAGAGAATCAAAGTAACCCCCCCCCCCCCGCTGCTTATTAATAAACAAACTAATCCAATGGGTACCTCCACGATATGAGGGACTTAGGTTCACAATTAAGGAAACAGGCAGTTGTACGATTGCAGGTATTTTGTCCAGTGCATAAATGCCACTTAATATGGATGTTGTAGGGCAATCGTGTAACAGCAAGCAAAGATGTTATAATTACACATAGTCCAGTGGAGGTACACCCATCATCATCATCACCATTAACTGATCGTACACTGGAACTTAGAGTAATAGAGGAGGGGTTATATACGCATGGGTGATCGTGGGACACGTATCGTGCGAGATCATTGTATTGTAAGTATTTGGCATCGGGCTTCGTACAGTGCGCAACGGAATATTTGTAACTAATGTTGGTAATGCTTCACCCATTAAACAGAACGCATCTTTGCTGCGATGTAGTTTAACACAAAGAGATACTTTATTAGGTAATATACGGTCAATACTGGCAATATCCGTATACAATCGACCTATCATTTCAAACTGTGCACTCCCGGTAACATAGGAAGTACGTTGTTGATAACCCCTATTGGCATTACCTAACGTATCAAATTGTCCAGCGGTATACTTATACCATAATGTACTGGTAAGGTGTATTGAAAGCATCCCCAGAGTAATTCAGTACAGTTTCCATGTAGGCACGGTAGAGATAAATACGTACCCGATGATGATGAAATAACCTTATAATTTAAGGAAATATCAAATTGTGAAAACAGTGCATGAAGGGAATTATTAACTGGTGCAACAATATCTGCGAAAACAGCAGGTAGTCCTGCCGCAACTACTGCTAAATTACTTCCAGCAGCAGTTTGAATCGTACACTTTACGTAGAGGTAAAGGAACGCAGGGTGAATATACTCGGACGTATCTCTAGGAATAACAATCTCAATCGGTCCTCCGGATGTGTGTGTTGATATAGGACGGTATTTAGCTATTCGTGATGATTGAATGGTGGTTTGCGTCAGGGTACCGATACCAAATTAAATTCATTGGCACTCTTTACTACCAGGTGTAAGGAACGACATGGTAATTAACTATAGATGTCCCGTGCGTGATTACATGTATGTTTAGGACGCTTTACGGGTGGACCAATATGTCTTTGTGATAGTCGTTTGCGTGCCGGAAGTCTCCCGCTTCCGGTAAGCAACTGACCCAACTGTTTCACCCTCAGTCTTTAAAGCCGATCCCGCCTCCCTCTTTCGCGCCTTTACAGATTCATGTACAAGACATTTTTCTAACACATCCCCAGTAACTTGCATTCCTGTCCGTAGCACCTGTCGTGCAACAGCCTTTGCGGCATTACAAATCGAAACAAACCACGAAATAAACTATCAATGTCATGTCCACGTTGGTGCACGGGTCCTGCCAAATACGGGATTCCGCGTCCACGATGTACAGTCACCTTCATTTTGAGAGACATGTAAAGTGAAGTGTCACCATCAAAGTTCAGTATGCGAATGGCAAATTACGTCCATCATGGTCTTTTTGTAGGATTTCGATTGTATCGAAAGTTAGTTTCGCTAGTGGAAAATAATGAACGTTTTCGAATGTAAACTTTGCACTTTCCCATGATTCGTATCGCTCATGGCAACGATACGCAGTAATGGTGTTTTAGTGTCGCCCACATATAGATGTTGACTTAAATCCGTATACACAAACACTTGTTGCGGATTCCCAATACTCGGATAGGGTTGTTTCTGTATGGTGTCTGCCTTGAGAATGTTAACGCTTGCTTGGAATCCTAGTTGCAAAGCCATGGATGAGAGATGCATAGCTTGAATATTATCAGTTGTTGTGACCTGTACTGTATTCGAATATGAAAATTGTATCCACGGTGTAGTGGCATAATATCCAGGTGTAATACGGTGTTTCACCTTGGTACCATCCTTTATGTCGAACCAACAGATATTCTCACTATCTATAATATTTTGACACGTAAGAGGGAGGTGTAGTTCACTAAGTCCAACCACCACGATGCATCATTCAGGTGTATGTGATGATTTAGAATATTACAGAAATGTGCCGGAGCTTTCTTTGTATACGTACGAGTACTTGCATTCGACCTTACTATAATATAGAAATTATTTTCGGTACTTTCGGATATCATGGTTTGCGTTTAAAGTGTAGTGTAATGCTTGACGTTCCAAATTGAAAAGGCATCTTTCGTCCTCGTTCGTCTTTTAAGTCTACATGGAGTGTAGCAAAATAGTTCTTTTCCACTTCACATAGTGTGGGCGATTAAACGTATACGATTATATATGTCCGTACTGGTACGCGTGCACACTAATTTTCCGAATCTCCTTAACAATATGCGGTTGAGGTTTGACAATATCAAGACATACGTTGATTTCGGATGGAATATTAACATCAAGATTACAAGGGCAATGGTGATGATGATTGGTCTTTTGCGACGACCATGCGGAAAGTAGGGGATGCTCCACGTATGGATCGTTAGTAAACCCGATAATATGTCGTAGTCCGGGTGTCATCCAAATGAGAAAGTCGTTTTGGATAACGTCTACATTTAATGAACACCCTATTTCGCGTATACGGGGATCGTCAATAGCATCATCCACATCACAATCTGATATGAGTGGATCGTCACCAACATGGTCACCCTCTGATTCATCGAAGGTACCTAGTTGCCTCTCAAGCTGTTTATTCATTACAGTTACCTTGAGTAATTCTTCAAGTGATAGCCGTAAGCATTTTTTTCATCCTCTTTTTCCTTTGTTTCTTTAAGTGCCTGTTCCCGCTCCTGTACCTTTAGAGTTTGTGGAATACTTTCCAGCAATGTTGGTTCGGAATCATAGTAGCCCGGTGGGATCTTAATGTTATATTGCGTCTTATTTTTCCTTCCATTTGTATAGTGATTTTCTCTTCATGAAGAAGATTATAAAAACTCTACGGGATAAGTACACTGGTTACACCGAGCACCCAATCTCCGGTTAAATGTACGGGTTGTACGAGTTTCGTTGTATAGGATGATGTATTATTATCAAATAAGTGTGCAATTGCATTGGAAGGTAAGGTTACATAAAACTCGAAAACCAAAAGTATGTGGTTTAATTGTGGAATGTATTGTGTGATTATAACTATGTACGAGATCGGAAAACACGTCAATCTACCGGTACATATTTTCAGTTGTAAAGTATTAATATATTTTCCCTCAATGAACGGATAAAACGTTCTACAAGCGCTATCATTTCAGAATGTACACAATAGTGATTCACCTCATACTTTTAAAAAAACATTTCACGTGTTGATTATAAAATTCTGTACCCAAATCCGTTTGACAATGTACTAACAGTAGTTTTATTATTTTTATAATGGATATAATGGCTTGCGGTGCCACGGGTCCCGTTTTCTTTTTGAGAGGAATACAAGTCACATACAATGAAAACACATCGATTGAACATAATATGTATCTGTCTGTACCCGTCATTATACTTTGCCACGTTTTGCATATCCGCCAAGTCCATTTGTAGTAATTCATTTGGAACGCTCACGCAATATTGTTTGCGTGGAAAGGTTTTACGTACAGGTGCATGTAATGTACATGCGTCCTGTGCTGCTAACCATTTTTTTAATTTTTCGTGCGAAAGTACCAGTTTTCCGTTTGAGTTTTGCTATACTTTTTAGACACTGGATCCTGATTGGTATAATAGAATTTCGATACGACATGGTTACATTTTATAAAAATTAAAGTATCTAAGGATGTTATTCCGTTTCTTTACTTTTGCCTTTTTTGCCTTAGGGATGGTACCTTTTTCATTTTACTACACTGCACCCCCCAAACAGAAAACTCACCAGTTCTTTCGGTATATTTATTTCGTGTAGGACTTGCTTACATGCCTGAATACCGATTGGATTCCGTGGTGTACTTTACTATACAACTACATTAACGAGGTCAATGATATTGGAACCTGGGACGATATAGCGATCTATGCTTACCACACCTTTCGAATCCCAGCTGATTCGTTAAATGCTTGCAATAGGTTTAATAATTCTACTGTTCGTCGACTTATTCTTTTGGGAACAGAATCAAGAATTAACTGAAATAACGGGGTTTAGGATGTTGTACCTGCAGACGGGTCCGAATCCAGTAAGGGTAATGCGATTGGTTTATTTGCTTGTGTGGTATGTTGCAAGTACCTGTGCAATGTCTGTTGATACATTTTCCATTTTTCCTGTGGTGTAATATAAGTACGTTGTAATATACTCTGCATATCTTGATCTAATCGTGCTTGATGTGATTCAGTGGATTTTAGGTTGATGTTGCCTGTTTGGGAACTAAAATCATTTTTTGGAATTGCGAAAACGACATGTTAGCGATAAAAAAGGCTTCCTGCAACTGCGCTTAAAATTGGTGCTAGTAATAAAGGTAGTAATGCACCACCTTTTTGTAACAGTAGTCGTCGTCGACGTTTTATACTACTCTTTGCCGTGGGGCAAGGAACGTAGCGTCTTCCTATATCGGTGTAGTCGTCGCTTCTGGCGTGGAGGAAGGCGACTGTTGCGATTTATTGTGTTTTTGCCACCTGTGCAATGGTACGTATAAGCCTTCCGGATGTTTTTGTAGCATGAGTTTCCGTTTCTTACCTTTGCATTTGCAAAGCTCACGGAGCTAGCTACGGTAATGCTTTAGGTTTGACATATTAATGCCGACTGATCGTAATGGGGGTATGCATATTTCTTACAAGTGTGTTGACATGTATAGTTTCATCTGGAAATTTATTTGTACATAGTCGGAACGCATCTGGCGTTTGCTGTGTTATATCAAACACGAGGTAACTATGTGGTTTTTCGGAAGCTTTTTCAAATATTTCTACAACACCCTTACTGTGTCTAGGCAAATAATTTGCCTTGCGAGGTATTCAATTTGTAATTTATCACGTGGGTTCTTGAATACTTCGAGATAATGTGCGTTGAATGAAATATCACGTGCATATTTCCCTTTTGGGAATAGGTTTTGCGTAATAAAGATGACGGTTAGGCTTTTATGGTGGGCGTACTTGATGAAAAGATTCGCATTGTCTCGGGTTGTTTCACTCCTAAGATCGCCGATCAAAATTAATGAATTACGCTGAATTTCGAACGTATGTATATCCGGTATTCCATGATAGAATTCAATATTGGGAATGGTTATGCTTGGTACAGCACCTCCGTAGCACTAAACGATTTTATTCAATTTTACTGTGAACATTTTATTTTTATGTTTCAGTAATTTATTTACGAAACAAGTCTTTCCAGCCCTGGAAGGGTCTGCTATTAAAACCATTGCTAGGTGTTCTAGTGGCATCAAGTCGCTTGCAGCTAATGGATTGCAATAGCCCATTCCCCTTTTATATCATCATTGTCACGATACAGACTCTCTACACATGCATCCATCAATACCTATGTAGATTTTTACGTAATTAATAAATTAAATACACACATATATGTCTGTCCTGAGAGACATCTGTACTCATAGTTTAGGGTCTTATACACCGTTACGTTTACGTTCCGTAGTCATTTTATGTGTCATTGTCTCTCTTCTAGAAACGATGAAAACCCTGGCTTCCTCCAGATATTATTCAGGGAGAAGTTAATTTTACGTTCGGTTTCTTTGTTATTAAATCATAGAAATTTTGAAAATCAATTTCCTTCCAAGTTCGAAAGTTGAGGGAGAATTTTATATACATTCCCCCGTTTCCAAAATGCGCATCAGGAACACGCAATTTTTAGGTCCAAACCCAATAAACTTGTACATTTTCCACCCACTCGGTATTTGATAATTCAGTTCCCCGAGGTAATGCCCGGTTGTTAGAAAAAGGCTTTCACCTTTCTGCTTAATGAACATGATTGAATCGGTATCTACACACAGAACTCTCTCGTAGCCTAGAGTTTCAATCAGTTCGTACAATCTAAATCGTGCCCATGATGATATTTATATAAATGCAGATATGGTAACGCTGGAAAATGGGAGAGACGTGTTATCATTCACCACGTCCTTGTATGTAACAACGAGGGTTTCAGCCCCAACCGGGACCACGGTGCTATCCTCATATTGAGGAGCCTGTAACATTTTCAGTAATTACTGGCTATCTTTTACAATTTTCATCTGAGGTAGATCGGTGCGCTGTCCGAAATTAACGAAAAAAGAGTGTAAAAAGATATTTCATATCCACCTCATAGCTGGATTTAATTTGATATTTTCGTTCTTAATACGGATCTCTTCTTTCTGTTCATACTGGCGTAAGTATTCCCGTTTTGCTTCTTCTGTAACGCACTCTGGGGGAAAGCCACTTGCTGCCTGCTTCATCGTGAGGAAGCTATTAAACGTACACCTTAAACAGTCTTTCTTGCATCTCATACTGCCACACCCAGTGGGTCTTTTCCAGCTTATATCCACAAGGTATGGCTTTTTCTCACCTCGGGGGTGCAGAAAGTTCCGTGAAAACGCTGTTCGCCCTTACTATGCAAACATTCCCCGATGTTGTGTTATTTCATACACTTGCGACATAGTCCAAAGAAGTTTTCCGTAGCATGTATAGGGAAGAACAGGAATGGCGAAAAAAGTCGGGGTTTCCACGATACAGTCATATAGTTTCTCGCAATCGTCCAACTCAGGAAAAGCTTTCCGGTACCCCTTTGGCTCTCCAAGGGGAAGTGGTTTGCGGGCCATAAAATATGGATGAAGTGAGGTGACGTCGAGGAACGTAGCCGTTCCGAATCGTTACATGTATACAGGGACCGAAATACATCTGTTGTACCAGCCTTGAACGCGTGTTTGGGATTGCCGCAGTTGGTTCGGATAAAGTCCTGGATGGCTGCCTACGTACTCCTCACAGATGAATTCCCATATCTCGATCACCTTGAACAGTAGTCGTTGTAGGTAGGTTTTTGTTATTCCAACGGTCGTAACGTTGTTGTATACTTTCCCCATCTCCGAAGGGTTCGTGCCTGAGATCTGGGTACGTACGTGGGCACCCATCCCAAAGGCAACCTAAGAATTCATAGGCATACATCTGCAACCCTGCTTTTGCATACCCATATAATTTATACGGACCAGCATGGATCTCTCCTCCATTTGCTACATGTATAATTTCACCCGGGATATGTGCGTTAGGCATTGAAGAGATTTCTTACTCTGGCAGTCTCGATTTTGGTAGCCTAGTTGTGTTTTCCGGCTAGTACAGAGTGCGAAATACACTCATAGCCGGGCTATGGTCGGGCTTGATAAGAAACATTGAATTCGACCCGTTCGTTCTTTTATGATGTTCAAGAACTTATTTACTGCAGCGCTGAGCATGACGACATCATTCATACAGTACGCCAGTAGTTCCTTTTGCATATCGAACGTGTAGTCTTTGGCATGACTACGCTCTTGGTGCCATTGCTTCAATGCTTCGTACTCCTCTTTACTTCTACCCTCGGCGTCAAACCTTGCAAAGGGTGGGATTTAACCATTATACATTTGGTTTTCGTCCGTGTTGTAAAGGTACTATAAATAATCTTTTCGGAGACTGCTGTCCAATCCAAGGGTTTTCGGGAGACTCGCTAATTTCACACCCATATATGCATACGTATCACGGAAGACAACTTTGTTACTTAGCGTCATTTCAATGATCGTATTACCTTGACAATCATACCAACATCATTGCCCAGTCCTTGCTCATCTCTCACTGTACGTGCAGCCTGTACGCTGACGTCACGGGACGCATTGTGGGCTATGAATACGGTACGTCGAAACTGATACCGTTCATCTAGAACGTGTTCTATAAACTCACCCGTGGTCTTGAAACTAAATTCGTGATTACCCCGATTTTTGGAGCTAAATAGACCATGCATGAGTCGCCAGAATCCTTATCTTTACATTTAGCATATCTGTAGGACAGGCACACGAGATTGACATCGTGTCTGCGATCCCCCTTCGCATTTAGAGCAAGGAGTTGAGTCTCGACATCAAAGATAATATATGAATATTTATCTTTTCTTTGAAGTTTCATACTTTAATGAAGCACTAGTGTTGAGGGGTTACGTGCTTCTGGCACAGTTTACAAAAATACTGGCCGCATTCGTGCGCATTTTGCGTTTACCATGTCTATAAGGCATAGTAGTCGGGGCATTCCTTTACTATGGCACATACAGTCCTACATTTTTATGTTTTTCTTATGTTTTTTTATGCAGTCCCATGAGTGAATGTTCTATAACAATCCGTACATTTAAAACGTCCTTTTTCCTTATCTTTAATCGTGTGTCTCTTTTTGCAAAACTAGCAGATGTACTTGCATTTATGAAGGTGCTCAAAGTGATACTTCACAAGACATGTTGCAATAACCTCGTATTCGTATTTACGATGTTATGTATGTTATCATACTGTAATGCCCGCCAGCAGTATCCTCAACCTTGGCGTACTGGATATACAACGGAGCTGGTTAGGCTGGACCTGAAAATAACACCCTCGCTTCTCTTGTGTCTGGGTTCCTCTCATACACTACTATTCTGAACTGAGATTCGAAGTGTTGTTCAAACAACTCGAGTTCCTCTCGTCCGCAAATCCCTTGTGCCTCCACATCAATACTTGCTGCTTCACACATTCGTTGTGGTTGCCTTCGCCAGTAAACTGTTCCTGCTTTATTTCTTTGCATTTCACGTACCTTAGGCTTTTCCTTATCCGCTCGAGCTTTTGCCATAGCCAACGACTGTGAAGGGGAGACGGTGTACTTGGAGAGGAAACCGGTTTTCTCCATGACTTTTTATAACGACGCCTTGTTTTTTCCATTCCCTTTCGCACGTCAATGCAGTGTAGCTTGATCACCACACGACCGAAAAAATGTCTCATTCGAGTTGTGAACGCTTTCAATAGCTGATAAAATTACAACTGGGATGAGTTTATCCCGTTTCCGCCAGCCTACGTACATTGGACGATCGAAAGTAGATGTTTTCTCGATTGTTACGTCGACGTACGACTCTGGATGGACATCGAGAATGATGTTAGCTGAGGCTAATGGAAAGAGTTCATTCAATATCAACAATATTGGCCCCTTTAGGGTCATTTCCATTACATCTGCCGTCTATTCCGAATAGGGGTACCTACGTCGCTGTCTCGATATGATGCGGAAGTTATCATTTATTTGTGTTTCAGCACCGTGCATGGAGGTGCTAGCTGGAACAAACGTTTCTGATTCCGGTTTCTTGCGTCTTAAAAGTTTTTCTGTATTATACGTACTGTCTGATCAAACTGAACTCCGTCAGCTGAGGTTCCTGCATGTACGGTAATCTGGGTTGCCCGGTCGTAGTGCTGAGCTTCTGTCAACTCATCGTCCGGACATACAGCATTACCTTCAAATGGATTTCCTGTGTTCACAACACGAGCAAGATCCTACACGTCCAGTTCCTGAAGGGATTTAAGTACAGGGGACCCGTTCCTCTTGCGATTGATTTGGGGAGTACTTTCCGCCGCACGTAAAGTTGTAGACCCACTATAGTACGAGACATATCTTCCTTCATATCCAACACATCATTCAACATGCGATGTTCTTCAATCACCTGAATCATTAGTTGTTCATTCTCTAAATCCCTTATAATACTCTCCTCCTCACACCGCCTTCTCTCCCCTCCTCCTCCCTATCCATAGCCACTTCATCTGCAGTAGGTGAAATAAGAGCGTCAACGGCTGGCTCCATTACTTGGTACAGTAGAGATGTACTGTATTACTCGAATGTACCAAAATTGGTGGTGGTACACCGCTACCATACCTCAATGGAAGTGGTGTTGGATTCCACCGTAGCGAAGCCAAAAATGCATAGGCCTTGGTTTTCACTAGCATTTGGTAGATCTTGTTTTGGTCAAATTGACCCTTCCGAATTTTGCCCGCTTATCACAAATCTTAAAATCGTCTTTCTAACATAGAATCAAACGTTCAAAATCACGCATCCGTACCGCGTAAATATCTAAAACATGTTCAGTCAATTTACAGGATTCTATCAGATCATATACACGAAGCCAGCGATGGTATACTAGATTATTAATAATCCTGTACCTTACTTCAGGCGGCAATTCGCGCTGCCCCAGCGACTCCCAGTAGCACATGCTCCGCTACGCGTACAGCCAGTCCTCGTCGCTTCGTAGTCGATCTTGCACGTATGCTTGAAGGATATTCATGTGCTTAATAATCGTGTCTGTAATATGTAAAGAATGTAACATTGCTTTAAATTACGCAGGTATGTTTTGCACTTGCTTTCAGTTAGTGACAAGCGCAAACTACGTCACTACTCTATGTGCTTTCTATTATATACATTCTTGTATTTATTCATGCGGTGAGTAACTAACATTCATCATGCTTTATTTTCTAGAGTACAGGTATTCATATAGTTGCAGGTGCTTGATGTATCCTTCACTGGTATTAGTTCAAACTGTATTATCTTACTACTTGGTGTCATACTCTATTACTATTACGTTCGAGTAGTTTTTTATTAATGCGTACTGATGTTCGTTTTTCATCTGCAGCAATATCCTTATACGATCAACTCTCTGGACTTTATTACTCTACCGTCGTGAAGTTGATGGGGAATTTTGTAACCGAAAAGCGATATACTGTTACATTATTATAACTCTTTCTCATCATTGTTAGTGACATATGTTAGTTACTCTACATTTCTACGTGTGTGCGTGTGGAATTCTTTTCGGATACGTACCTTGAGGCGTTATTCTTTTTGTGCTTTGTACACGTTCTGAATGGGCTCCGTCTTTGTTAATTTTTCAGGATGTTTTTCAGTGCTTCGATTTTAAATTTTCCACTTTCATCTTTCTCCCTCCTCTTTGCCTAACGCTGATTGTTAATCCTAGGATGACTTTTTCTTTGTTCGATTGCTATCTGAATTTGTACCATTCACTCACAATTACCAGTCTGCTTATTTCATCTTAGGCATAAACATACATCAACATTTATGTCCAGTGCTTAAACCATACTGTTCCACAACTATAGCTTTACGTAACATTAGTTTCTAGGTCAGCACAGATCGTTTAGGTGTAATTTCAAGTGTCCTATTTGATGTCTAAGTATACAGGTTCAGTGTGCAGTTTGACGTAGATTTGACCTTGTACGGAATCACTAGCCACATTTCCATTCATCCACAATGTTTTGTCAAAATCCTAAAATATTTCTTTAAAGAAAATAGGTTCAAACCCAACCTCTGCTTCCGTGGCTATATCCGCTTAGACTCCTGAAATTGCATGTTGTGATATACGTATATTACCAATTTGACATTCCTATTGTTCAGGTCGTGAAAACATCCATATTAAGTCATTTACTTTTGATACCATCCCGAAATGCCCATTGGGTACTGTGATCTGCGTATATTACCGAGTGTATCCCTAGTGGACCCCTAATATGGCCTCGGTGGTGAAAGAACACATATTTAGTCATTCAATACTGTTTCCATCAGGAAATGTCCACCGAATACTGTGATATGCGTATATTACCGAGCAGCCCCAGTGGGCCCCTAAAAAGACTCTGGAGGTAAAATGACCCATAATCCGTCATTTAACCTTATTTCCATCACGAAATGTACATTGGATATTGTGATATGCGTATATTACCGAGTGGGCCCACAGTGGGCCCCTAAAATGGTCCTGGTGGTAAAAGACCCATATTTCGTCATTGAATCCTGTTTCCACCACGAAATGTCCATTGGATACCGTGTTATGTCTGTTTTACTAAGTGGGTCCCAATGGGCTACTAATATGCCCCCTGTGGTCATAAGACCCATATTTAGTCGTTTAGCCTTGTTACTTTCTCTGGTCAACTGTCTATTCCGCACACACGCTATATATAATATATTTGCCTTCTTTTTTACTGTCTATGTACGACTCGAGAATTATGCAATAGCAGTGCGTCGTTTGTCACATTTCATGGAAATAAAGTTTCTTTACTTAACTATTTCGAACCAGCCGTATATAGCATTCACCTTGTGCAATGGTAATAGTATCCCTGGTTCTGTTTTACTCTATTAACTAACCACTTGTTCGGGAAAGTATTATGTATGGGATTCTATTTATGGTCTTTAGGCACTTCCAGCTCAGGTTGAAATAGCAAAGGAAAGAGAATTAAACCAAGACCTGTGTTAAAGGTATCATCCCACTACCATGGTGTGACTTAAGAAAACCTCTGGAAAACCTCAGCCAGGATTTTCGCGCTGGGATCGAACCATCAACGGTAGATACCTTTTACATCTTTTCACGTTGGGTATTGTGTTTCCTACGTTACGTATTCGTTTCTAACTAATAAAGTGTCATTTTTAATTACTTCTGTTGTGTTTTTAATATTACACCTTCGTTGGATTACATAGGGTGACCATACGTCCCATTTTTCACAGTGTTCATCCCGTTCTCATCGGTTTCAAGCACAAAGGACATTAGTGCTGATTTCACAGTATTAATATTATATCTGCACAATCTTCATTGTTTTAATCACATTCATTTATTGGGGCAATACAAATTATCTGGTGTTAGTACAAAGAATATTTTCCAAACACTTTCATAGCTGACGAGAACTAAATTTTAAAACAATACAATCTTCATGACAGCTTCATTAAAGATCACAACGTTGGCGAGAGAGAGCAACATAAAACTAGTGCAGAAAATTATGCTGTACTAATTCATTGTCTAATTGAAAGTAATGTACCGTTTACGGACTACAGTGTTTACTTCTGTTTAAATAATGGTCTCCTTTAATCGTTTTGCTCGTTTCTATTTTGACTAGTTTCATTATAGGTCTATTTTCTATCAGTATGTTATAATATTAAGCATAATCAGTAATTATATAAGTTGGAATTGATACTGTAACTATTTCAAGTATTCAGTTTTAAGCACAAAACTTTACGGTCACCCTATATTTCCTGTTTTTTAAAGTGAATTCAATAACTTCTTAAGTCAATCTTAGTGCTTTAACATTTACTCATTTAATAATACACTTGTGGAGTTCATTATGAAAACGTTTTTTGTGCATAAAAGCTATGTAACACTGAGATATTAGGATGATTTACTTCATTTCCTATTAGTACGGAGTAATGACAGTGAGATATTAGGTTGACTCACTTCATTTTCTATTAGTACGGAGTAATGAATACAGAACTCACTGTAAAATCATTGAATTATCAAAAGGTCCATCAGTAACAGGTAAATATATTTTATCACTCGCAATTCTTTTACAAAATGGCACATCTAAGATATTCACGATTCCAAATTTTCCATAAAACTGACAAAATAACACTGTCTCTCTTCATTTATGAACTTTGAACAAGAGAAGTTTTAATCATAATAAACTCCACACTTTTCTTGATTAATAAATTGACTTACTTACTTTTATCTCTCTCCCCCCCTTCAAGTTGCACAGATCTTTCGAGCAATCTTATTTAACACTATACAATCGTAACTAATACAGGAAGAGCCGTGTTCATTCATTTATCTTCATTAAATACCTCCCTGATCATTCAATCCGCTGTGGTTGGTCGAGCAACTGTCGTGTTTCTTTTTCTTCTCATCTTCCGCAATTAATGTCCTCTCTCTCTCTCTCTCTCTCTCTCTCTCTCTCTCTCTCTCTCTCACACACACACACACACACACACACACACACAAGTGCCTTAAAGAGTTATTGCAGTAATTTAATATTATAGGTTCCTCTCTCAGACCTTTTATTCTTCCTTATCCATATTCAATAGACCAGTTTTAAATAAAAACATGCGTAATCAGCGTATCAGGTGCACTATGTTCTATAATTACCCTTTCAAACACAAAACACGGATGTATTTCAGCTTTATCTCATTGTTACAACTTTGCATAGCTTAGACATTTAATATTTTTTTCAAAGTATTTACTCAAGTTTAAATCAAACAATGATTAAGTTTCTGACCAGTTATCACCATACAAAGCAAATTATCGCATACATAAAAGATTCCCATTGCGCACTTCAAGTTCAACTCAACTTTTCTCTTTACAAAGAACACGAAAAGGTTTTCCTCTTTCTATCATTCAAGTAAAAAGATCAAATTATACATGCACGCTTTGCAACGAGACATTTCAAATTACCCAGCAGGAGTTATTGTCCTCTGCATACTGCATTGTTATGTCTAGCTTAATAACTCCTTACAAACCACAGTTTTCATTATTCAAATTACGAACTGTCAGCCTAGACATATCTTTCCAATGTGACGTAGTTCTTTCGTATGTCTATCAGCGTTATGTTATATCATACTATATTGTACAAACATATTAATTCCTTACATATTAATTGAAATTTCATTTGGCATGCTGTGTTCTCAACTATCAATATACAATAATAGAACAAGATATGTCAAAAGTTCAAAACACAATTTACAGTACGTTTGACACTCCTCGTCAAGAATTCCTTACACATTCAATCCATTGAACTTCTTCCCGTATTCAAATTTCATGCAGTGCTCTTAACTTTCATTATAGAACACCAGAACAGGAGATGTCACCGGACTTCAACACAGAATTTACCAATACTTTCGACAAGAATTATCTACTACCAGAACGTCTTTCATTATGATTTCCATAATTCGTTTACCCCTTCTCCTATTTCTCCATATTATTTGAATACCCCATTGTCAACAATTTGCATTACCAAACACCACGATGTGTCCATAGGCATGCTTATCTCAAATTACGATATTTTTTCAATATGGAGTTTGGTCCATATATACACAAGGAGCGAATACCACTACTAGTAACTAACCCTACTATAGTATAAGGTTTTTTATTTGTTGTAGTAAACAATTGCAATTCGTACGATTTCTCTAATACCACCTTTGATGATTGTATGAACTTGTGTATTACGTTGCAAGTTTACCTAACTTTCTGCTTTGTATTTGAAAAGTTCAGCTGGCTTATTCTTTTACTCGACATGATTGGTTTCCAAGTGTCAGTAGAGTATGGATGGCTTTATAGAGTTATTCGATATAGTTTGGTTGCAATTAGTACATAGGGAAAGATGTGGTGTGTCATTTGCTGACACTTTAAAATAGGTTCAAAATTTCTCGTGAAGTTCGCTTAAACGTACTCTACCTACAAAGATGTTGCCCCAATATACCAGACTACAAAGATCGAACTCAAACTGCCAATTTCTTCTTTTCCAGAAATTTTTATTTCCTCCAAGCAGGTCAACAACCTCTATCAAGACCCCTACATTTGTTGGCACCAAAGCCTGATTTCACCTCGAACAATTAACCACAGACGTTCTTCAACCCTCTCGCAGAGACATAATCTTTTATTTCCAGAAATATTTGTAAAAACGGTAGAATTCAACGTCTCGTGGATGAAGCCGCTGTAGTGGAAGATAAAAGCACTGCCTCGCAAGCAAAGAACTGTCAACCGAACGATATTAACGAGGAATATACCGATCGGTGGAGCGGGATTCCAATACAGCTTATAAATGACAAGCTTGGAATCGGATGTGACACTCTTGAATGATGACATTTCAAGCGACGAATGATATCATTAGTTTTTAAAGAAGAAAAAGTTATTAGTAATACCTAAATATTCAGAACACTGTTATAAGATATAACACACTACCAATGAACATTTAACAGTCAATGATGAAATATACTTTATTGACAGTATGAATATTGTTTTATTTGAATATCTTATCTGAGAAGTACATACAACTTTATTCCATAGAGATCTTACTTAGTAACCGACAAAAAATAACATGAAAGTTTTAACATGAGTATTCACAAAATAGAATACTCAGACAGATCTATAGTATCATACTGATACGTTGTCCATATACACATAGGACATCCATCATACATGACAGAAGATGGTAACGAGCTTACAAACAGATTTAATAATCTCAGAAATAAAAAGACGACGGCAATAATACAATTTCACTTAATTTCCGGTCAAATAAGTTTACATTTATCCAGAAACAATAATCAGAATATGATAACGATGACAAAGTCATACTATCAGTAAATATAAAAAGATTATATATTTTAACTGAAATGCGCGATTTCGTAATGGACATATTTCTTATTCAGTAGTACCTACAACTGATTATTCGTAGGCCCTTAAAAATCCACGATAAGGACATAGCAAGGTTATCTAGGCCTCGATGCACGACTTTGCTACCAGGACATGGATTTTTTGTACAAGAGTTAATAGTCGAGACAAAGGTAAGTAGTATTAACTCCGGCTTTCTAAACCCTTTCGAAGTAAATACAGCTTCATGCACAGAGAATATTTTCAATAACAATTATATTATGACACTCGATGAACCAAGGTTACAACGAAAAATAATTGAAAGCATGAATACATAGACTCGACAGAAATTCTGTGATGACATAACAAGAATCTTCGATGTGACCTGCTTAATAAAGAAACAGCAACAATAAGATGAACTGCAGCAATTAACAATCAATCGTATAATTAAACACACAAAACTATCACATATTACATGTAGGCCCTATAAAATCACTGCTGAATTAGTTCACAGAACGAAATAATTTGGAGATTTCATCTATATATATCTACACTCAGAGAAATGTCCTGCTAAATTTAATCGTACACTACGACTGATTTGTGGACAGCTCGGTTAAAGTAGAATTTAACATTTCGCTTCAGGTTGACCTTGTAATGGAAGATTTACAGTACAGTACGAAACCAAATAATGACGTCATAACGAAGAAGCCAATATGCATTATGTAATATGTTTTTCTCATTACTCCTTATGGAAATAACACAAGCACAATGTTATTTCGTCATTATGCCATGCAATTATCCCAACAAAGTAATAATGATTTAGCAGTATGTAATGTTAAATTATCCATATGCAGCAAAATTTACCCTACATCCTAACAGTATCTAATGTTGTATTGCCTGTATATCACGTACTACTACCATTGCAAGCATTGGAATTTAATAGGGCGTAATGTTATATTAACAGTATGTAACCACTCCAAGCATGTAAATTCAACAGTACGTACTGATACAATTAGTAATGCAATTGTCTCATTACAGGCATGGTGATTTAACGGTATCTAATGTTCCATTATCTTTCTGTAATGCAATTTTTCCATTACAGTCTTGGGATTTGCACAGTATTGTAATGGTTTGTTTTCCTTCTGTAATAAATTTCTCCCATTACATTCATGGGATTTGCACAGTATTGTAACGTGTTTTTCTCCTCTTGTAATGTATATGTCTTATTATTTGCCTGATATTTTACCATTATGAACTGGTGTACTCCTACAATGTGCTTATTTACCATTGATCTTACGTACTCTTGATTTTCCATTACAGCCCTGTTATCCTATCCATGTTCAGTACTTTTTATTCATGAAACATAATCCTAGCTATTATTACAGTGTTTAAGCGTAAACGCAAATCTTGTTACTTTATGGTTCTAAATTAGTTATTTAGATTTCTACACCGGGTCTTTCATGGCAACACAAAGAATTCAAGGTGACAGTCTGTAGCGTTAGGTGTTGTAAAATCATAAACGTTAAAGCATTAATAGCACTTTCAATTTATTACAAGAACTATGTTATTTAAGACATAAGCTCCACTCTAAACAACAAACTATCAGATCAAAGTAACACAACAACACATTTATTAAAATTCAGCCTATACTCTACTTACCTTATTTAGGAAAAAGCTCATGTGACAGGCAAGAATAAACGATAATACACTATAGGACTGAAATATTCTAGTTTCTACGCAATTATCTAGTATGATCCCTAATTCGAAATTTTTGTCATTATTGTAAAGAAGCAATTCACTATGTACAAGTACAAAAGTTGAAGAGAAATATTAATACGGTTGTACAGAACTTAGAAAGAAAACAATTGACGTGCATTTTTATTAGTAGTTTCATCCTTCAATCTACACAGTCTCTTCTACGAAGAAATTTCAATCATGTTCCAGTTGCATTAAAACAATAAAATAAGACAAAGCCACTCCAAGAATCTGGAAAAAGAGTAGTGATTGATTTTTATTAACAATTTAGTTTTTATTGATTTAAAATAAGCTTAATAGCATTACATTACCAGATGTATAGTAGGATTTTAAATTCTAAATGCTACAACACCTAAATAATCAGCCTAAATTAACTATAACGTGAATAGATTTTGTCTCACCTCTCTTTGGAAAAGAGAAGGGTGTTAAAATCATACAAAGTTTAAACATTGTAGTGTACGATGCTACATTACTACAATTGTTTACATTGGATCCTAACTTGTAAAATTATATTGAGCAATTTTCTGGTTAAATAATTTTGAAATTGGCAACCCTGTGCGAGTCGCCGCCTCTGCCTTTTTTCGCGGTGCTGGCAATGCCTCGCTGTGGGTTCGTGAGTACTTAGGAATGGACGGATTTGGTTGCTGCTGCGACACCGTAAATTGTGTGGTTAAATCCGAAATCGAAATAAATTAATAATCAGGCTTAGTATAATCTTATTATCATTATAATAATATTAGAATTAAACAGTCAATTGAAGTAATTTTCGAAGCTATTTTTATCTTTGAGATATTAAGACAACCACGTTGCTTCTGCAAAAGACGTTAAATGGCGATGCCGTTTACTTGGGGCATTCTAACAGTAATCTTGATAATTCAGCTACATTTTGTAATCTAATGTAGCGAGATTAATACCTTTTGGCTTTGTGGTTTAAACTAAATTGTTTCATAAACGCGAGTTTGTGAATTGATTTCATGCAGTAGCTCGTTTAAATACTCACAGAAAATAAAGTTGGAATTTTGCTTCTAATTCACGTTTGGGAAGATATAATCTTCATTTTCGGTTTCAATGTAAATTTACGTGGAGGTAAAGGAAGTTATATTAGATTCCAATGGTATCTTTTTCTCCTCCTTCCCCTTTTCAATTTTACTTTCAACTCATGCAACAGGGAGCGGAGGCGACCTAGTGATAACGTTGGCTTGAAGACCATGACTTGATGATTGCTTGTACAGGTATACATTTCCTGAGGAACGGATTCTTTTTCTCCCCCCTTCTGTTTTCCTCCCTGCAACTCGTTCAATACAGGGTGAATGTGATTGGTGACGTTTGTGTGAATACTGCGAAAGGGTATCTGTCTCCTCCCGTTCTTCTTAAAAGTCTGGTTGTGACGTTTAAATAAGCTGTGACGGAATTATTGTTTCGTAAGAAAGTAATTACTGAGAGAAGGTACTCGTGATTCGTTAATAAATAACTTTGATTTATTAGTTTTAAGTCGGTTCTAAATTAATCCACGAAATTTAAGAGGGATCATTTTGGAATTTCAAAAAGGCATAAAAGTCAACAACATTTATATTTACTGTTGAAATCTCGATTAACAATTAATTAAATGAATTTGATTAATTGCTCAATATAAATCAAGTCGATTTCATAACTTTGTTTCGTTGTTTGGAAAATAAATGATTCAGCCTTGAAGTTCGTCGTAAATGTAAATTACGAAAAATAAAGTTATTCTGTTTTATTATTAAATAAGTTGTCGGAATTTGATTCTAATTAATCGAATTAGTTTTGTAAGCACAAGATACTATCCTATCCTATTATTTCGTATTGTGCTAGCGTTCTTTGACTCCACTTATGTCCATCCACTTGTATCGATAGTCACTTAAATCAAGATTTGTAAAAATAGGTTGAACTCCGAGCAAATATCGGGCGAGTGCGGTTGCAGATGCGAACCCAAACAGCCGGAGTTTTCTCATATGTTAAGTATGTTTGGTTTAGAAAACTGTTTATTTGTTTAATGTTAAGACGCGCTGTTGTATGTATTTCGTGTTTTTTAAAAAGCGAGACTTTGTAAACTAAACTCTTTGGGTAGCTACACGATCGCCCTGACTCAGCGTAATAGATTGCGCTTTAAATGTTTAGAAGAACAGTAAATGCCTGTAACTAGTATTAGTTCGTTTAGATATTGAATTTAATGTTTACTTATCATTATTTGGTTTTCTTTTGAAAATTGTGAATATTGACCTTTAGGGGCTGTAGTTCAGTTGCTGCACATTGAAATTTAGCAATTTTCTTTATATACAGTCTAGGGGCTTGCTAGGGTCTTTTTAAGTTCAAATCTGAACATTACTGAAAATTTGTATATTATATGGTAAACCGGGGTAACTCGGGGTAAATAGAAATTTTGAAAATCTCCTGTACTGAGTGAGTTGTTTTCGAATTGTTTTCGTTTACGTGCGATGTTTTGCATTGTTTTGAATCGTTTAGAACGATATGGTTTGAAAATATATAATTTTGAAGTGAACAACTTTCTTGTTTTTGTATTCCGTGATTTCGTCGGAGATGGATTGTCATCTTGTTTATTGGATTCTGTTGTAAACGTGTTTGAAATTGAATTTAATAATTCAATTGTAATTTATAACATTTTTTGTACATTTTGTTCAAAAAATTATGCGGATTTGATTGAATATGAATTTAAATCGTTTTGGTTTAGTAAAAACAGAAGAAATTTAAGATCATTTTTTATCTGTGTCGATCGGATGCTTGGCTTTCCTATTTCTTTCCCTTCGCGATTTACATTGGATTACGTAATAACCTACAGAATAAAGGACATATTTCATACGTTTTTGGTGTTTAACATTTTGTTTTTTTGAATTAAGGAATTCCTTTTCCTTTAGACTTTATGACATTATTGGAAATCTGTTGCCTGAGTTGGTGGTAGATTTACATGTAAGTAACTTATAATTTTTGTGTATTTTGTATTGTTTTGAGTACTTTTCTGACATGGAAAATTATACTGTAATCGACAGGCCTACAAGTGAGGAAGACCATAGATAGTGAGGAAGACCATAGGAAGACCATTTTGTACCATAGATCGTACTGGATTTGTAGATTCTCGGTTTGGCGAATTAGGTAGATCAGATATGGAGTTAACTCCTCCTCATGCCAGTCGGTTCGAAGTATTTGATGTGCAAGATAGTTATCCACGCGAACAGCATACGCCATATAAGATTGGGTTCAATTCCATTCAGGGGTCACCCTACCATGGTTCTCGAGAATTTAATAACTATATACCTTACAATTCTGTAGGTTATGGCAGTAGATTTTCGGGAGATGTCGGATTTCAATACTCGTACAATTTTAGTACGCCTTTGGTGAGTAGATCGGTTATTCCATCGATGCGTCGAGCAAACTTGAGATTTCAAGAATCATTTGTCGAAAGAGTTTTTAACAATCAGCTAGGTCGAAATGTTTCGTTTGCTAATGATGTACAAGAAGTTAGAGCTCGGAATTTGGAAATCCCTATTGGACCTATTGTTGAATTATGTGAGATTCGGTAGTTAGTCGGATTCCTCCCATTGAGTTAATCGATAAATTAAATTTTTCAAATTAACGAAGAATTCAACAGAACGAATGGGAAGGTCAGTGACTGATGGTGCAGACGGTTATTTGGTTTTCTTCATGTTGGTTGTATGTGAAGAAATAGTAAAGACCACTGGTTTACTTATTAGTGTTATTTTGAGTAATTTGTTGCTAAAAACGAATGGTTAATTGTACAAATATGTTTTGTTTTGTTACAATAGGAAGCTTTCTTGGAATCCAAGAAAAGGCATAATTTTAGATCGATTTGTTTCAAGAGTTTTGAAAGGAGAAATAAAAAGTAAAAGGGTGTTTGCAAGGATTTCAGCTCATGAAAATGTACTTGATTATGTGTACTCGATCGTGTTATGCGCTTCTGTTTTGAATTGTTTCCATAGCGAATTTAACGTTGTTTCTACTATTGTTGAAGGATTAAACCCTTCTTATGTATTCAAGTGCCTTTCGAATATTGTTCCTTTGATTGTTAATTAGCTAAATTCAAGTATTTTGAATTACGATAAGTACAAACAAGTAAAGATTGATTTCAATAAAAAATGATAGGTCTTTGAAGGGACATAAAGAAACTGATTTTAAAAGATCTAGAAATTGTTTTATGTCAAGTGAGCAGAATAGATTACAGCACGTTCGCGAAAATGATGTTCGACTTAATCGTGATCAAATCAGAGGCACAAATAATGTAATTAAAATAAATTTGATCAAAATATGTTTCATAAATACCTTAGGCAAAACAAAATTTTAACAGCAGGGTCAAACAAAGGGTAAATGCAAAAAATTCCATCAGTGATTGAAGGAAAGGTAGCTGCTTTCGTGCATGGATGGGTGCAAAACAGTATGTAGTCACTCTGTATGGATTCTGGGTACAGTTTTGATTTGCTATCGAAAAGTTTTGCTAACTCCTTGAACTTACATCGAGATAGGATTCGTATAGTGAATGAAGTTAGCATTCGATCCGCATTTAGTGAACTTTTTGTATCTGATCAAGTGGTGTACTTAAAGGTGAATGTTGCGAGAGAAGCGGTTATTGCTGAACTTAGAATAGTAGATGGGTTGCTTTGCGCTTGCGTCTTGGGAATTTCATATTTGAAATTAATCCAAGGACATTTGGATTTTGTTCATGACCGTTTATTTCTACGGGATGGTAAGAAGAAAGTTGGATTAAGATGTATTTCTGATTCAGTATCCACTAATTTGTTGATTGGTGGTTTAAATGATTGTTCATCGTCTTCATCTTCGTCGTCGAAATTGAGTGCGGTTTTATTTCAAGTAATGAAAACTGATTCTGATAGACTGAAACAACGACGTTGTTTAGAAATTGGAAAATTTAAAGATGTTGAAATGCAGTGAAACAGAAGTTTGGACGATGTGGAAAAAATTGTGTGCCACATTGAAGTTTCAGACTTAGAAGAATTTAGAAAGGAATAACTTCAGTTGGATTTACCTGAAGGGGAACAAGTTCTAGACAAAAAGTGAATTAGATGCTGAAAACACTGGTGCTTCTCAAGTAACTTAAAAACATTTTTCCGATAAAGCATTGAAACGAAAAGTTCAACGGACAAGAAAGAGTAAAAAAATGAGGAAAAGGTTGCTAATGTTGCGTTATCTGATTTGGAAAGAAGGGATAACAATAAGGAATGGTCGTCCGATTTTGATGATGTATTTCCAGAACGTTTTTACGAGATGAAGAATACAATTAACGATAGATGTAGTAAAACGGATAAAGGAATTTTGATAAAGAAGATAGTGACATTAAGAGAGATGACACAGATTTTGGAACATAATTCCTGTGAAAAAACTAGAAATCAGAAAGTAGTTGATTTGGACAATTGGTGGGTGTGATATTGACCCTGAGATTAAAAATTTTGTTCAGGCTATTTGGGATGAATTCTCTGATGTTCTTATGAATAAGGTAGGGAATCTTAAACATCACAAATGCAAAATTTATTAAAAGGATAAGAAACCTTAGAAGGAAAAGCCTTTTAAAATTCCATTGAACAAAAGAAAAATATTTTATAATCTTTTGGATGATATGCTGAAACAGGGAATTTTGGAGGAAACAGATCACTCTGATTTTGCTTCTAGCTGTTTCCTCGTGAAACAGAGAGGAGGTTCATACAGCATTGTTGGTAATTATGTCGGAGTTAACAATAAAATCACTGATGATAGTTTTCTAGGTCCTAGTGTTGAAGAATGTTTAGCAAATTTAGCTGGTTGTCTTGGTTGAGTAAGACAGACCTCCGTAAAGCTTACAATCAGCTGGAAATAGATGAATGATCTAGGGATGTAACAACTATTGTAACTCCGAAAGGGTGTTTTGGTATCGGAGAGTATCAGTAGGAATTAAGACGAAGAGTTCTGTTTTATCAAGGGCCATGGAAAAGTTGTTAGGAGATCTTGAGGAATTTGGTATTAAAACATATTTCGATGACATCCTAATATTTAATAAAAACAAAGAGCAGCATTACGCAGCTATAAAATGGTATTATACCGTTTAAGCCGAAGTGGTCTTACAATTGCACCTCATAAAATATTGTTTTGTAAGAAAAAGTTAATTTAATTATGTTTTTTGGTAGATGGTGAAAATATTCAAATAGATAGTGACAAGCTTTCTGCTGTGCGACAAATACCACCTCCGCGTAAACGTAAGGGTGTCCTCAGGTTAACTGGATATTATACATATTTCAGCAGGTTTATTCCTGGGCTGCAGGAAGTTATGGGTTGTATTAGTGAATTGAGGTCACCTAAAGTCCCCTTTGTGTGAGGTCGAGAACAAGATTTAGCATTGCAAGAATTGAAAAGATCCTTTGAAGATCATGTGGTGCTTAAGGTACCAGATCTTTCGAAATGTTCTGTGGTTAATGTCGACGGATCTGGTAAAGGGATTGGTGGATGTGTTTCTCAAAGTGATGATAAAGGTGACCTTAGGCCAATAGCGTTATTTTCAAAGAAACTCTCAGAATCGATAGGCATCGTTCTGTCTATGACATTGAATGTATTTCATTTATCAAAACCATCTGTCAATACAGATATTATTTAATAAATGAATTTCACGTCTACAAGGATAATCGTGTCCTTAGTTGGATTATGCATAATCCAAAACGCTTGTCAAAATATGGACCAATGGTAGAACAATTGTCAAACTTTCGATTCAAGATTCATTATATAAGGACTTCCGAAAATAGAGTTGCAGATTTTTTCTCCAGGGTTCATGATTCTTTTGAGTTTGACATAGTTGATTCTCAGGTGGGATTGTCGCTCTTGAGGAGGAATTTAGCCATGGGAAAATATTTGGGATGTTCTCTTTTTGAATGAGCCTCTACAGGCTATACAAAGAAAAGATCCAAAATTATTAATTATTTGTGATTTGGAATCTGGTTTGACTGTTGAGGGTTTTCGTTTGGAAAAGGTTTTTTTAAGAAAACTTGTGCAGTGTATTCGCCTTATAAATTGGTGATTCCTGATAATCTGCAGAGGAGTATGCTGGAATATTTTCATATTGACTGTTTAACTGGAGGTAACTCTGTAATATATAGGACGTTACATAAAATAATGAAAGGGTATACTTGGACAAATCTTGTTGAGTCAGTGAAGGAGTTTGTAAAATCTTGTGATATTTGTCAAAAGAGTAAAGACAGAAACGCAAAGGTTATGGGAACCTTAGGGTCCAGAGTAATTAAGAGGATAAATGAGAATTGGATGGTGGACGTTGTCGGTCCTTTGCCATCCAATGATCAGACTCCATGCATCTGTGTAGATAATGTTAGTCGTTTTACGATGCGCGATGGATTTAGAACTTTAAATACTAAAACGATCAGTTCCAAACTATATGGATTGTTATGCAGGTTTGGTTTCTCTGAGAGTATTTCTTCAGACAAAAGTAGTGTATTTACGATTGATGCTTTTAAGTCCTTTATGCTCAGTTTAGGAATTAAGCATATAACATTATCTCCGTATCATACTGTGGCAAATGTTAGCGAACGCTTTATAAAAACCTTGAAATGCTCCATGAAGGCGTACTTTCCTGAACGCCAAGGTAAATGGGCAAATAGCTTATATGAAATCCAGTATTGTTTGAAGATTGCGGACCACGTTGGTCCTAAATATGCTGCGGCGGAACAGTTTTACGGCCGTATTGTGAACACCCCTTTGGAAGTACGCTGGAGGATATTGGACAGTGATTTTCAGGGGACAAACAGTACTGAGATTTGCAATGAAGCTATGAAAAATATGTTATCAGCTTGGGGAGAAAGGAGGAATTTGTTTGAAAAGAAACGTTGTCCTGTAACTTTGGTAGTAGGAGATCTCGTATTGATTGAAACTCATGTTCTGTCGTCTCTCAAACAAAAGATTAATAAATGTTTATCCTATAAGTGGATTGGGCCATTTAAAATTATAAATTTTCTTACTCCCTATACATTAAGAGTAGAAGATGCAGTAATCCAGATTTGAAAAGAAGAACCATCTATCCGAGATAAAACGATATTTTTCGAGAAGAAAATTATAATCTTGATGAATTTTTATGATTAGTAGCATTTTGTATGGAAAATATGATTGTGTTAGCTAATTGATTGAATGTGTCTTGCTAGAATTTATGTATTGTTGTAATTAATTATTTTTTGTTGAAATGATTATTCGTGTATAATTTTGTTTACTTCTAGAACCAGGGAAAACTAATTAAACTAAAATGTTTTGGTTATACTTGTTTTTATAGGATTATTTTAAAATCCATGAATTTAAACGTAGCGTCGACGTTTTGGGAAATTTTATCAGGTGGAAAGTTTACCTGAGCATCAAGTTCTTTCATTAATTATAATAGTGCACCGATGTCAACTTGTGAATTGTCAAGTACTTGGAGATCATAATATTTTGTTATAATTGTAAAAAACATCTTCGATAGAGGGGTCCTTTTAGTGTATGATACTACATTACCACAATTGTTTAAATTGGATCCTAACTTGTAAAATTATATTGAGCAGTTTTCTGGTTAAATAATCTTGAAATTGGCAACCCTGCGCGAGTCGATGCCTCGCTGCTTTTTGGGTTCGTGATTACTTAGCAATGGACGGATTTGGTAGCTGCTGCGACATCGTAAATTGTGTGATTAAATCCGACATCGAAATAAATTAATAATCAGGCTTAGTATAATCTTATTATCATTATAATAATATTAGAATTAAACAGTCAATTGAAGTAATTTTCGAAGCTATTTTTATTTTTGAGATATAAAGACAGCCACGTTGCTTCTGCAAAAGACGTTAAATGGCGATGCCGTTTACTTGGGGCATTCTAACAGTAATCTTGATAATTCAGCTACATTTTGTAGTCTAATGATACGAGATTAATACCTTTTGGCTTTGTGATTTAAACTAAATTGTTTTATAAACGCGAGTTTGTGAATTGATTTCATGCAGTAGCTCGTTTAAATACTCACAGAAAATAAAGTTGGAATTTTGCTTCTAATTCAGTTTGCGAAGATATAATCTTCATTTTCGGTTTCAATGTAAATTTACATGCAGGTAAAGGAAGTTATATTAGATTCCAATGGTATCTTTTTCTCTTCCTTCCCCTCTTCAATTTTACTTTCAACTCATGGAACGAGGAGCGGAGGCGGGAACATGTTTAGTGATAACGTTGGCTTCAAAGCCATGGCTTGATGATTGCTTGTACAGGTATAAATTTACTGAAGAACGGATTCTTTTTCTCCCCCCTTCTATAACCCTCCCTGTAACTCGTTCAATACAGAGTGATGGTGAGAGTACGTCTAGTTGCTGACGTTTGTGTGAAAACTGCGAAAGGGTATCTGTCTCCTCCCGTTCTTCTTAAACGTCTGGTTGTGACATTTAAGTAAACATTGATGGAATTATTGTTTTGTAAGAAAGTAATTTCTGAGAGAAGGTACTCGTGATTCGTTAATAAATAATTTTGATTTATTATTTTTAATTCGGTTCTAAATTAATCCACGAAATTTAAGAGGGATCATTTTGGAATTTCAAAAAGCCATAAAAGTAAACAACATTTAAATATACTGTTGAAATCTCGATTAACAATTAATTAAATGAATTTGATTAATTGCTCAATATAAATCAAGTCGATTTCATAACTTTGTTTCGTTGTTTGGAAAATAAATGATTCAGCCTTGAAGTTCGTCGTAAATGTAAATTACGAAAAATAAAGTTGTTCTGTTTTGTTATTAAACAAGTTGTCGGAATTTGATTCTAATTAATCCAATTAGTTTTGTAAGCATAAGATACTATCCTATCCTATTATTTCGTATTGTGCTAACGTTCTGGGACTCCACTTATGTCCACCCACTTGTATCGATACTCAATTAAATCAAGATTTGTAAAAATAGATTGAAGTCCGAGCAAATATCGGGCGAGTGGGGTTACAACATGTAAGCGCGGTTCGCATATCTATTTAAAACAGGATATTAGAACAACAATAAGACTGTGATTACTTTCTTCACGATAATAATAATATTAACAATAATAATAATAATAAATAAATAACAATAGTATTATACTTTAGGATCATAATTATAACGAACACGGTATTAAAAGGTCTGGAATTTATAATCAAATTAAAGTTTATTTATCTGTTTGTGATCGTGCGTTTTCGCTATGTTCCGATTGTTAAGAGAACGAAGGTACGCTAGCTGACAGTAGGTGAGACTGCGCTCTAGTAACACCTTTCTCCTTGTTAGAATAACAGAAAGTAAGTACATTAAGCTTATTCATGCTACATATAAAAGCAAATGATCTTTTCTTTGCTCTGTAAAATGTATCTCACCACACCTGGCAATATGTGACTGTGGGATTCGAGAGCTAAACCGGGTCACTTTTAGTGAATAAAGTGACTTGGCGACCCGATGATCTAATCTTGACCCAATTCTCACGGCGATCTAATTTTGACCCAATGAACTGGTCTTTATCACGTGGTTTCAATCAATTAATATTGTATTAGAATTTGTAAAATTCCTTAAGAAGTGAGCTCATGTACGGGAACTTCATTTCTGAGAGTTCTAAAAATAATCCTATTTAGTACTTCAAACACAAAATTATTTCAGAATAGACTTCTATATATTTATATATCTTATTTTACTCATTCAGCATTTGTAAATTTGTTTTTGTCTGTGATGCTTTAGGATTCTAAATCAAATTTAACAAACAGTACTTTATAAGCTTCTATGTGTATTCTTTATGACTATATGATTGAGATATGAAGTATTTGTATTTTGAATCGTA
This sequence comes from Lepisma saccharinum, assembly GCA_022664845.1. Classification (NCBI taxonomy): domain Eukaryota; kingdom Metazoa; phylum Arthropoda; class Insecta; order Zygentoma; family Lepismatidae; genus Lepisma; species Lepisma saccharinum. Next base: position 36,083 of record JAGDQP010005557.1, read on the forward strand.
TATTACAATTTTATATTTACCTGTTAATAACCCTGGAATGAAAGAAATTCTTCTGTGAGTATATCCATACAAACGAAAATCTCAATTTGCAAAAAGCATGTCAGAAAAAACTAATCATTTGATTCCAAACATGGAAAATAATAATTTATCTTGATACTCATAGTTTTGAATTTGGGGCAACATATCGCTGAGCTTCCCGTATTTCCAATCCGATGACAGACTACAATCTAATTTTTACAAGAAAGTGCTTTCCACTGGAGTGATTCCCGGTGTTTCTTTCAGATGATTTCCCTCGGGAAGCTCTTGGGGACTCACGAAAATTATAAACAATGCATATTGACCCCAATGTACTGAAATATAATATAACAACAATGTAACTCAACATTATATCGGTTTTCCGTAGTTAATCTCAAAATAACATGAACAATATTTATAGAATGTACTATATGTACGTATCTCAGACAATGCACGAGTAATACAGGTGTTGAGACTAACTCTTTTGAGGGAGTGGTTGAACCGAAATCATGCCTGAAAGAAATAGTGGCTATACGTATTAGCTATTAATTTTAACTGATGTATGTTTTTTTAGATAATTCCAATAATTTCTTTCGTTGAGCAATTGAGGTAGTAGGACGTTTTTGTCACAGTGCTCTACTTCATCAACTTTGTAACAATTGTTTTCAGTGATATGTTATATTCAGTGAAGCCAGTCAAGTAAAGTGAGACAAGACAATCAAGTCACGAAAAGACAATTCAGGAAAATGTGTTCAATTTGCGAAACCCAGTGCTCTACTTAATCAACTATCAAACCCTTTTCTCAGTTGTATTAAGATAAGGTTTGTACTTTGCGTACAATTTCTGCTGACCTAATAAGTAATTGTAGAGATCCCATCCCGAAGAATAAGAGAAAATCGATGATATCTGTAAGGAAAAATAACTTTCAACATTGGTTCATCGAGCGTTCTGTACGAAAATAATATGTTCTACAGATTACAGCAACTTCCAAAATACTTGGTGTTCACTCTTTAGTCTGATCTTGCCCCCTGCAAATGGCTTTGTTTCAGTGCATTAATTAGTGGTTGTTGAATGAATATTGCATCCAGTAATACTCACATATATTGCTGTGTTTCCACAGACGGCTTTGGTGTTACTCCGATTTTGTCTTTTGCACTTGATAGAAGTCTCAGAAGATACCTTATCTGATAGAATTACTAAAGCTTAGATCTTGACGGGGTGGTAGATAAAGTCTATCAAATATATTCCTTAAAAGCATGAACTAAAATGAAGAAATCATTACTTCGGAAATCCATTTATTGAATAGGTTCAACCGTAAATACTTCTTCGCAATTATACACCAACTTACATATTCATGTTTATTTATTGTAGTAACCATTGAAAGTATGAATAACCTCTCACTATATTTCCAAGATGTTAATTTGATTACATACCAAACTAATATGAAGATTCTCCACGTTCTTTCGTATACATATTTCATAGTCACAGCTATTGTAATATGATTCGTGATTAAAGTTAAACCGGTATAAATAATGTGATGAAAACAAATATTTTCTATCATAAAAGTTTGATTAGATTATAATGCAATTGGTAATAATAAGGTTTGGTTAAATCTAATGACAATCATAAGCAAATAATTTCTTATCTCTACGTCGGAATTTAACTTTCCTCGCATTTCTCCAAACCACCCCTGCAAAATAGTATGCATGACGTTATATTTAGATCATGAAGCAATATTTTAGATTAAACTTACTTTTCTGAAGCATTCCAGAGAAAGTTGAAAGAATCCCAATCCGGTGATAATTACTGGATTCTTGTTCCTCTCAAATACAATTTTAAGTAGCACGTGATAATCTTTGTTGCAACGCCACCATTGTGTCTCGTAAAGAGTCATCATATTAGCCACACTCTTAAAAAATGAACAGAAAAAGCTATCAAATTAATAACTTATGTACAAGTATATAAAACTAAGAAAGCATCACTTTAAAATGCCAGTTTCATAAATATTTTAACCTTTAATTGGACTTTCCAACTGATCGTGCAGTGTGATATATGACAAGTCGTCAAATGTATGAGAAATAACATTATGAAGCAAGCATGCAATCTAATAGAAGTAAGAGACATTGAAGACGCCAGTGGGTTCGAGTCTTATGGTGATATTATTTTCGCTTAGATTTATTGAGGTTTATCTTAAGTGTGTTCACATAATCCAGAAATAACTTTTAAAATATTAGTTCTTATTGTTTATCTCCGATTCCTCTATTGAATAATACTAACTTACAGCGATTTCTCAGACCTGAAACGACCGTTACAGTAGAACACCATTACTCCGTCATGTTAATATAATGTAATCAATAAACAAAGTAACTAAGTATTTTACCAACGTAGTTTCAAGAAGCACTTAATCATAGGTTTATTGTAAATAATTTAGTGAACTCAATTATATTTACTAATTTAATATTCAAGACATAAGACTTTGGACATAAGAAACATGGAACAGATAGATGTCGAATGAGTGTGTGAAGCATAGAGTGCAGACGTTTTTATTACACTTCACAAACGTTATTATAATTAAATAAAAATCCCCTTTTTATTGCACCAGTTTAATGTTTCCGTTCACTAATACACAAATACACTTTTTGGGTCGTTGATTTGAGTCCGCCGAGGAGGATGGATGCGTGCTGTTAGCTCTCCGCTTTGAGTCCGTGAATCGCTCCGCTGGCCCACAACGTACATTGCAAATCGTTGACGCATCTCCAGCCAGTACTTTCCACTTGCTGAAATCTGGATTTCATCTTTGTACTAGACTAACTGTGTGACTACAGTGACGAAACATTCCGTTTCATAAATCTCGAACCGAGTTGATGAACTTGGTAAATCAATGGACGATTACGAACAACGTCTTGACAAAATTCTTTCTACTCACAAGTAGGAAGCCAGTATTTCACCCCTCTCAGTTGTGTTGGAGGACCTTTAGATTGACTTCTCTTCATTCCAGAAAGAAGCAATCGAGTCGTTATCGTCCCTCAAACAGGAAATTGATGAGCTTAAGGGTCAAGTGTTCGACACTTCTATGCAAATAGGGGAACTAAACAAATACTCAAGACGCAAATGCAACCTCATTCATGGAATAAGCCAGACTCCGAATGAAGATGTCGACAGCTTAGCCCTTAAGATTTTTTAATGAAAATCGTAAACTGCAAGGCATCGGTCCTGGTCATTTAGACCGATGCCACCGAATCGGATCTCCGAAACGCCCAACGGATGTTGTAAGGCAGGGAAAGCTTTCGATAATTGTGAAATTCACCAGTTATCGTATTAGAAGTCAAGTATGGAAAGCCAAGAGATTCTTTAAGAATTCTGGTATTTTGATAACCGAATCATTGACTCCGTGCAGACAGAAGCTTCGCAGGTCTGCTATATGTCGATTTGGCAGCCGATCTGTATATAGTCAAGATGGTAGGGTTATATTGTGGCACATTAACCGCCGTATTACTGTGACGTCAGATGATCTGCGCAGCATTACATGAATCACCGACGATTGCACGAGGTTTACAGAATGATAGTGCTATATTATGTTGGGCTTCTTTGTGTTCTTTTTAAGAACTGTGTTTGTTCTGTATCGTGTGTGTTTTTCCTCAAGATTATATGTTAGGGTTGTGTTGTGTGTGTAGAGTACATTAAATGTATATTATATGATCGACGACATTATATATTGTGACAGCATCATAATTTTTATCTTTGAATGCAAGAGTAGCAACAAGCAGCTATCAGTTATTTACTACGTAACACAATGTTACAGTGATTGTCATATGTTATACGGTTGCACTTATGTTACTATTTATTAAATCTATATCGTGTGTGTGTGTGTGTGCGGGCGCGCGTTTTTCGCCAGTATCTCTATTTGAAATTTGTGTAATCACTAGTAAGTAAGAACACTAGATGTACCTACTGTACCAGAGCGAAAGCAATATGGAGCCTACATGAACATAATTTTCTGTCTACTACACAGGTATAGTAAATACGCTACTTAAAAAGTAAGGTTTCATAATAGGGTAAACATAGTTGCTTCTTTCTCTGGTGGTAACCATGGCAGTCATAAAAAAGAGACTTGAAAGATCCGTTAACACGCCCCTCTTTCCCCTAGCACCTTCAAACAACTCCCCTCTATTGGTTGCCTGATACCTACTTTCTCTCTCTCTCACTGTGCTCTCTCTCCCTCATATCCGCTGCATTCTTGTACAGGGTGCGGCCTTCATCAATAGTGTCCAAATATCCTGTCTACTCGAACTTAGCACAGACCTGCTGTGGGACGAGATGTTGTTTCCTTCTTTGTGTATGAATATAAAGAATCTTTTACCATCCTCCGTGTCTGTTGTCGCTTTATACCTCTTCTCCCCCACTGACAATGGGTTCAAATCTCGCCTCTGAATTTCTTTTTTCTTTCCTGTATTTTGACGAATATGTTACTCTATTGATGCAAACATTTCTGTTGTATTTACGAAATTTTGTAATATAATTTCTGCATTCGAGGAGATAGAGGAACCTAAGTTTTCTCGTCATTTAAAGACAGTTCCTTTGTTGCAAAGTGAGATTAATGAAATTTTCAGACACAGATTTAATGCGATACACATCAATGCGCAAAGTTTACTAAAACATTTTGTGGAATTCGAAATCTTTTTTAATTCAATTCATAATATACATGCAGTAGCAGTTAGAGAAACTTGGACGAAGCCTAGTTTTAAAAATTATCTGTTACGTTTGCATAATTTTGAATTTCATCGCAATGACCGGGTTTCAAAGGGAGCGTGCGGAGTAGGAATTTATCTACGTCATGATCTAAATGCAAAAAGAAAAAAATAGCTCAATGACCGAGTGTATATCAATCTCGTACCGAATATATCATTTTGGAAATTAAAGTATAAATAATAAGAAAATCCTGCTGGAAGCAGCATATCGACCCCTCCGAGCTGATTTCAGGAATTTTGAAGAAGAAATAAGTAAATTTCTCGCACCCTATGAGCATTGCCTCATTCTTGGCGATCTAAATTTCGATCTTTTTTTTTCCTTCAAGGCAGAAGTGTCAAAATTCAGGGATACTACACCATCATTAAATCTTTCTGCCTGCCCTCTTCAGACTACTTACCATGCAGCCACAGTCTTCTAAAACTAATTATTACTACAAACATGGGCAAGTTCTTAAATTTGGTCAGTTTGCGGTTCCTTGGATTTACAGACACGATCTTATATTCGTAAAATATTCGATAAAATTGCCCCAAGTTTAAACCGAAAATTTTATCGTATAAAGAACTGAACAAGAATGAAAATGATGCTGTGTTAGTGGATAGCTTCTAAAGCAATTCTTTCATCTCTTAACTCTTCTTCCTTTCCCAACGTACTTCTAGATGGAATAATAACTCCTTTCTCGTACACCATAAAAAATTGAGGTTTTATTCGTAACGAATACCTAACTTGGACGGAATATGTTTGTACCGTCTCCAAAATGGCCTTTTCAACTTTACATTCTTTGAGCAGACTTAAAAAAATTCTTCTCATCTCCCTTAAAAAATGTTTGTTCAGATCTAAGTAATGCCTCATGTGGATTATTGCAACGTAGTGCTTGCTAACCTGGATGATGTACACACGTAGCGGCTACAGCGCATTGAAAATGCTTCAGTGCGTTTTATATTTAATCTTTAACATTATGATCATCTAACATCTTATTTCAAAGGCTGCAGTGGTTAAAAGTCTTATAACGACAGGAGTGGTATTTTTTAGTGTATCAATTTAAAATTCTAACCGATCGGCCATCCTCCTATCTTTTACAACATTTTAAGTTCCTAAGCAATTATTACAATCGTGACACTAGGTCTCGCGCAAGCCTGTTACTTTCTATTCCTCAGCATAACTCAACCTTTTATTCGAAGTCATATACAGTGTCTGTATCCCGCAAGTGGAACGGACTGCCAATTTCCATTAGAGACTCAACTTCATTAACTAGTTTTAAATCTATGCTTTCCAGCTACCTCTTAGAGCAACACAACTAAGATATGTTTGAATAGTATTCTCTCTAAATCTCAAATTTTATCCAATAAATACTAGTAGCTGTCAATGTAAATTTAATTATAAGTCGATAATGTTAGTTTATATATATATTCTCATGCTACTCATTGCATTGCATTGCATTTATACCTATATTTTTCGTGTGTGTATGTGTGTGTGCGTGTGTATGTGGTTATTGAACTTTAGATTATCTAAAATCTGTAGTGTAGATAAGTTTTGTTTTATTTCCTCTTTTATTTTTTGCTTTATTTTCTTTACATTTATTAACTTTGTTGCATTTTAAATATCTTCCATCTTAGTAGTGTTTACCAAAACCGTTAATTAATCTCTGTCTCTGTATTCATGGTTGAGTGGTAGAAAAGGCCGTAAGAACTTCGCCATGTAAAACAAGACGTAAATAAATAAAATAAATAAATATATATCAGCCTCTGCTAGAGCCACTTATTCTCTGTATTTTCTTAGAAATTTCCAATTACATGTGTTCTTAATCGAAACTTGAAGCCGAAATTTGTGGACTGTAAGCGTTAAAAATATTCTCTTTGACGTGAATTACTTAGGGCACTGCTAAAAGAAAAAATCATAAGGTGAAAAAAATCATACCGCAAATGCAAAATTAAATATTAGGCATACTGTCTGTAAATATGAGTATCTTCTATATTTTGTTTACTTTGTTTCTAGGTTACAGGCTTTAATAAATCTTTTCTTCTACATAGCCAGCCGGACAATTTTTCTATCTCCCCAATCCTAATTTCTAATTTTAATCTTGTTATGTTAAGCATAATTATTGTAATATCATATTGTTGAATTTTACTTTGTTACATTCCGTACTGTGACGCAAGATCGTGATAATTCATTCCACAGAGTGTATTCAAAATCAAAGTCAAAGAAAATTTATAATAAAGGCAAAAATTAAATAAATTCAGGCTCTCAATACACCCTGATCACGATCAAGCTGAACCAATACTGTTCTTAATCAGTCACGCCTCCCTCTAAAAAATTATTTAAACTATCATATTCCAGGGCAAGCTTTCTCCCATACAAATATGGCAGTATCGTGCTTTAATATTTCTAAGGTTGTGAAATTTGATATGGGTACATGTGAACATGTACTATAATGCTATTATAATTTGATTTAAATATTTTATGTTATTCAATATGAAATGAGAGTTATTTACATTGTTGTTTTATATAAATTAATTTAAATTAAATGATGGAACATTACTATTGTTTGTAATTTGGGAATTAATTTTGTATATTGAGGTTTTTGTTGATTGTTATGAGGTAACTGAATCTTAATCGAAAACGTTATTGAGGAGAATATGTTGAACCAGATTGTTGATTTTTTCTGGATTATATGATTAAATACATGATAGGAGAAAATAAAATTAATGTATTTAAAAGAATAGATTGGATCATTGTTCAGAAGTAATATTATAATATTTAATTGCATTTAAATATTTATATAATTTGCGACAATTAAGACATTTGTTTAAGTTAGAAAATTAAAGAAATCAAGATTGTAAATAGCTATGTCATAGAAAGTAATTTTGAATATTGATGTAAACGATGATGTTTAGTTTTATAGAGGTCTGATAATTGATTTTAAAAAATCGATTGTCCTATCATCTGTTTACTTCTCGCATTCGCTGTTAGTTACGTGAGAGACAGTGCAGTGACTTAGTGACTCTTTATCGTTTCTCAACTTATACTAATCCTGATAGGACTTGTACAATAGTTGCAATGGTAGTCTCCATTGTTTTCACAAGGTGTTACGGTTTTCAAAGCTGATTTGGAGCAGTAATACCAACTGGTCTTCGGGATTAGATTCTATCGTTGGTTATGTTCCAAGCTCATATCTACGTTCAAGGATTCACGACAAAAACCCAGCGTGAGAAGCTACCCTGAGAGAGATTAATTGCTAATTATAGAAGTATGAAGGCGGTTTACGCTTAGCAAATTTCAATTATAAAACCCAAGAAAAACAGTGAATATCTTTCAACTAACAATTTACTACATTAATAGAGTTGATTTTAGGGCAAGGGACTTCCTACTGATGAAATCAAAGCTAACTGATTTTAATTTCAATTTCAAAACTATCGAACGAATCCGACCGAATTAATTTCCTAAGATTTACAATTTAAGTTAAGGACAAATTTACTTCTCACATTAAATTAAGACGGGCCGACAATCGATGCGCAACTATTCAAAATAAAATCGCCTTAGAGGAATAGTATCACACACACAAACTCACTCAACAGAAAACTCACTTCCGATCTAAAGTTTAGCCACATAAAACTGCCACTCTCCAGAAGATTCACTAGTTTCTGTTTTTGGTTCGCCTCAACACCTATTACTTTACGTTTAATTCAAAAAATTACCATTTATTTAACTTGAATCCTGTCCGCAAAAAGATTTAAACAGCTCAGAAATTGTTTACTATCCCTTTTAACATCCTTCCATGATTTAACTAATTTATTATGGCAGATGAAAAACCTAATATCAAGCGTTAGGTGGCGTACCCAAAAATTCACTAATTTTTCGACATATACTACTAGTCTATTTTTATCAATTATTTTATAATTTTTGTTTTTAGCCTTAAGCCTCCAAGTATCACTACATTTAATTAATTACATGTGATACCACAATACTGTTTCATGACGTAATTTTCTTATAAGAGAGACTCGTTCTTTTATGGAACTTTCTACCGCAAATTTTTCTTATTTCAAATTCTTGTTCCAATATATTTAAGCAAAATGATTTAGAAACAACTGGTTTACCATTCCCTACACTTACGCAATCAAACACTCACGATTAAAATTTAAAGTTAAATCCCAAGAAAATCTAACTTTCACTCTAGCTTTATTAGATACAGACTTCAATAATTTCATCAGAAATTTCCAATAAACAAACTGAACGTTACTCAAAGCAAAAAAAATATATATATATTTTAGTAACATCAAACACGAGTTTGGTCCGGTTTAGTTTTAAAGACACTTACTTTGATTTTGTTAGATTTAATAAAAAAATAACATCTTCCTTTTAGGCGAACTAGAAAACCAGATTACAGAATTAAACAAACGATGATGCGTGAGCAACTAATTGTCACACTCTCCCTACCAATTATTTATTTCTTCTCAAAATATTATCGGAAACTTCTCTTTTAATTAGAAAATTTAAATATTACGTTCACTTTAAGCAGTTTAATTATTAGTTGTTGAAATTAACTTTAACTCCTCATTCACTCCATTAGAAGTTTCTTAAGTTGAAATTCATCACAATTCAAGACACAATCCCAGGGAAAGGACCTCTAGAAATCCATCAAGTGAAATCAGGTCATACACGACCCAAGATCCGAGCGAGCGACGCCATACGAGTTAAGCAGGAACTGCAACAGCGATACAAATCGGAATAGAACTGATCGCATCAGCCATCTACTATCTCGGAACTTGATTCTTCCGAATGAAAGAAAAATGCTAGGATTACGAAATTACTTTCATTATCCAATTTTTAATTAATTACTTAACAAACATAATGAGACTTAATTCGCTACGTACGTACTTTTCTTGAATTTTCAGTATATGGAACCTTAAAAGTAGTGTGAGAGCTACAATTTTAACGCAACATAACGATACATCGGAAACAACCTCAATTTGAGGTTCGTACTAAAATTGTCCCATTGTTATCTCACACTCATTTTGATATTTGGTTGTTTAAACAAGAGCAGGACAACAGAGGAGAGACGAGTAGAGAGATCACCTACTTCTTCGGAGCAAAACTGTCACAGGAGAATGTATTTGATTTTTTTTTTTTAGATTTTGGTCTGTACGGCAATATTCTGTGTTTCGCTTAGGATTATAATGAAAGCCATTAAGGGCTTGGACACACAGATCGCCAGGGTTCGTAGACGGAGAAAGAATGTTACAAGATATAATCGTCAGAGTGGCGTGAGCATGAGAGTTTGAATTAATTTATTTGATATGTTGGACAAAGTTAACGCATGTTCGAATGCAATTCGCTATTTCAGCAACTTCCAACTTATAATTAGACTGTGTGAAGATACCATGAAACATTGAGTAATAGTATATGAGATGAAATAAAACATAATTTTTGTGCATGTTTACTACTTTTCCTTATTCAATGTTTAGCAAGCTAGAAGATATCAACCTACAGCACGGTCAACTATGGTTTACATGGTTCTAGTTTAGGATGCACACCCTAACTGATGATAATACGTAGCCAAATTAATAAACTAATAATACGAAATTTGCATGAACGCATGAATATCAATATTAAAGCAATCGTAAATAAACACAACTGCAGTATCAAACAGCAAGCGCCACCTGGACATCTATCGTCTGTGAGGAAGGAAGAAAAAGCACTTCTCTTTTGGTGCTATGGTCCTCACGTATTACCAGTGCGTTTGGGTGCAATTTATATGGCGTTTGGGGGGAAACAAAGAGGCAAATCTTATTGACTGCAGGGGAAGAGAAGATATGAATTACCACTTCGAATTGTTCCGCCGCTAGATGGTGATACATTAATTTGCTCGATTAAATATTTTATTCACTTATCTTTTTAAACAAAATTCTCTACTTTTAGATATCTTAGCATTTTTCTCTTGAGAGAAAAGTTAATTATTAATATTTATTTTGATTGTGAGAATCTTTTCAATTACTATATACACAATTCGCCTCTGTGTAGACTATTATGCGATGTGCCTCCGGGATATGTTATAAACTCTGTAGACAAGATTCTAGAACTACGTTCCAAAATATAGACATCTTTTTCGTTGAGTTTAGGAATACATTGTTCCTGATAATCTTTGCTTCTCGAGTTTCTACAGAACTCTTTAAAGGTAAAGGACTCGGGGTTGGGACCAGATAGCCCTGGGCGAACGATAACCTTGATATTAGTGCTGTATACCAGTGAATGTTGAACTCTTTAAACATATTTACAAAATTGCCTATCACGTTGGACGCTAAATGATTTTCTTCTCGCTGAGTCAGCATGGTGCAGAAAGATTTCAACCTTTTCGTCGATTTTGGATTATATGTTACATCATATGTCAATATGATTTAGTGTTTTAATCGAAGGCAGCATAACAAGTAAAGATCAATGTATACATGATGCAAATTTGTTTTTCTTTTAAATCTGCACTCCAGAGCATCAAACTATTTGAATTTTAAGAATAATGTGTTCATTTCAGGTGATGTAACACCACATATGAAAATTTCAAACTGCGGTATAATATCTAAATATTTCCATACACTGAAATAAAATTGCGCCAAAGTAAACAAGTTGTGTGAGAAATAATAAAAGATAACAACTTGTAGATATGCTACACAGCATATAATAAAAAGATTTTCAAAACTGTCGGATGATTACAACAGCCGCAATATACCGTAGCCAGCAAGGTTTCTTTGACAATTTTTGGAAGTATTAAGATTTTCCTGATAGCATCAGACACATATAAGAAATAGGTTTGGATTGTAGAGATTTTAATATTGATTTTCTCATTAAATACACACATAAGCAGCGCACATGATCACTAGTAAACACCATAACATGGCCTACATCATAAATAAACCTACCATAATTGCACACTCGAGAACAGCAGTTGATAACATATTCACAAACATGTAAGACAACATTTCATATGACATTATACACGGATTATCAGATCACACGAGCCAAGTAATATTTATACAAACAGAGCAAACTATTGTACATACACACACTCTCCACGAATTTAGACATTGTAGTGAAGACAAGAAACAAAAATTTACAACTAGATTGTCCAAAGAATTGTAGAGCGATGCTAATGATAAAAACACAGTAAACGAGAAGTTTAATAGTTTCTACAATACTGTACAGTATATATATTCTACGCGTTCTTCACTAAAATGACAAGAAGAACAAAAAATAAACGGAAGAAAGTTTGGGTAAAAAGATAGATTTTAACTGAAATTCAACAATCAAATGTTGATGAAATTCGTAAGAAACGTTTTTAAAACGTTATAAAAAGCAAGTAAGCTAAATGTACCAATAAAATGATACGACCTAACAACAAAAACAAAGATTATCTGGAATGTTGTAAAAGAAAATATCCATATTAAAAACAAAAGAACACATCCCAGCATAAACTTAAATATAAGTGGAACAATAATAAAAGAGCGCGATATGTATGTATCAGACCCTTAACAAATACTTCACAGAAGTTGCATAAACTGTAATAAATAAACTGAACAGCAACGCATTGGCCTTACAAATACTGCAAACGTCTAAACCGTGGAACTTGAACACTATATATATTCCTACAACCGAATGCAAAGTATTTAACGAAATTCAAACTCTAAAAGAAACTAACTCGACAAGTGATGAAGTTCCAGCGAAAATAACCAAACAAAATAACACATACTTGACACCTATTCTAACTTACATATACAATGAAAGCCTGAGCAATGGTATCATCCCTTCGAAGTTAAAGGAGCAAAAATAATACCAATTTACGAAAAAGGAAATAAGTCGCTTGTACAAAACTACAGACCTATATACGAGGGTCATTGCAAAAGTCATGGCAACTAATTTTTTTTTCGACTATGGTGACGAATAAAAAAATTCTGAAATATGCAAATGGAAGGTTAGTTCATATGTAAACATTACATGTAGGGAGATAGAGGAACACACACACCGCCATAAAGATATAACACGAGAAAAAAGACGAAAAAAATGGTGTCGTTTCAAAGGTGTTTTACTGTCAATAGCAACAATACACAATAGTACAGGGCAGGAACACGTACCGGTGACAACTTAGAGTCCCTCGAAGTAGTCTCCCAAAGAATCCATCACACACTGCCACCACTGCGGAAGACGTCGAAAAAAAAATAGTTGCCATGACTTTTACAATGGCCCTCGTATTTACTTCCTATATTTGGTAAGACTTTCGAAAAACTAATAAAAAATAGTTTAATAGGATTTGGAACAAAATGTAATGCATTTTTCAAAGAACAACATGAATTTGGTCCCTACAGAAACACAACTACCGTAACTTACACCTTAATTGACTGTATACTACGGACTGTGAATGAAAAGGAATTAGTTTTAGGTATATCTTATGACCGTGGTAAGGCCTTTGATCTTGTAAACCGCCAAATACTGCCTAAAAAACAAGAAAACTATGGCATTACGATTGCTCTAATTATACCTAACAAACAGGAAACAAGCAGTTGAAATCACACATACCACAGAAGGAAAAAAGGCAAAACATATACCACAACAAATGACAATCCAACATGGGGTTCCACAGGAATCGATTTTAGAACTCTTATAATTTTTATTATAACATAAATTATCTACCTACGTAAATAACACAACTGTAGGTAATTTTAGCTGATGACACGATCATCATTGTTAAAGAAAAAGGTATAAAGGACTTATGCGAAAATACTGTTAGAATATTAGAGCAAACTAAAAATGGGTTCGACAGTAACAGTCTGATACTAAATGACACAATACATTCTCTTCCATACAAAACAAAATACTGTAATAAAAGATATTAAAATTCATGCAGCATTTTAAATGTGAACATAAATAACAAAACATTGTTTTTAGGAATGACACGAACATCTTAAATGGAACAGCAACATAACCCAGGTAAAAATCAAACTTAATTTAAATTTTTTACCCTAAGAATACTAAAAGAGGCATTAAGTACAAACACATAAATTCAGGTTTATTATGGACTTACGTATCTAATAATAAGCTATGGCATCATATTCTGAGGCAGCGCATTAGAAACATCATCAATCTTCTGTAAACAGAAGCAGGCACTGCGTATCATCACCGGAGTTAGCGCAATAACTTCTTGCAAATAACTCTTGAATAGAATACTGACCCTTTCTTCTTTATGTCTTTATGAAATAGCTATACATATAAAAGCAAACACTGATACAATTATAAGAAAACATAAATATCATACTAGAAGAAAAGTGGAAACATTACAATATTTTAGCAGACTTACTCGCGTTCAAGAAGAGCCTGGCCATATGGGTGTCAAAATATACAACCAGCTGCCAACACATATAAGGAACGAAGAAGACATAAATAGATTCAAGAAACAGCTAAAGGAACACTTGCTGGATAAGGATATTACGATATAAAAGAATTAATACCATAAATTCCACAGCAACTAAACTCACTATGTAGCACGAATTTATTAGGCTAAGTATGTATACTGTCAGGTTCTTTCTAAATCTCTATGAACAAAAGTTAATATATAAATTTATTATCTACATTACGAATTCATTGTCTATATTATAAAGGTATTGTCTATACTAAACTTTATTATCTATTAATTGTTTATTCTACACAACATATAAATATCGTGCAATACCATTTCTAGGTGACTACTATTATGTACTTTGTAAATCTATATGTTCAAAAATCTATATCAAATTTATTGTTTACATCACAAATTTTATTGTTTATATTACAAATCTATTGAATATATTAGAAACTTGTCTACACTTCACAACAGTGTCTGAACTCTCCAGACACCAATTTAAGTTGGTTATTGGAATAATACAAATCGAAAATATAGGAAACTCTCCTCCCAACTTTTGTTCCTTGTTGGGAATGCAGGGAACACTGACACAACTTGAGCAACAGTTTTGGTCAAAGTTTTTTATCCGAAATTTAACAAGAAAAAAATACTTAGGAAATAAGATTCAGTATTACCTACAACATATTTCTATTGTCTACTCTGTACCCACGTAAGCGAGAGATACCTAAAGGCCATGAGTACAATCTAGTTCAACGGACATTCATCTAATTTCTTTTTCTCTCGCAGCACAATTAGGGACAACAACAATCCGAGAATAGGGAAAAATGATGAACGTTAACTTTCTTAACTATGGCGCAAGAGCATCATGGTAGGGTATGAGTATGGTGGGGGAATTTGATGCTGTTTTAGACACCTTTGGCTCAACGGTTGTAACCAAATCTCGTTACTTTTTGTAACTAGGTTTAGTTACTTCTTATTCCCTTTCAGGACCCTTGTTTTTAATTGTAAAAGAGTATGAGCCCTTATATTTGATAAAAGAGTATGGCATTTTTTCCAACCACTATTAACCATAGCAAACATGGCATAAAAGGCTACGACACCTTTTTTCATTCCCTCTCTCGCATCCATATTTAACATAGTAGTGAGTAGATAGTGCACAATAGCATAAAAGGGTACGAAGCTGTTTTAACGTAGCAGATAGGCAACGGTATTTTTCCCAGCCTCTATTTAACATAGCAGAGATTACAGCAGTTTATGAAAAGGCTACGAACACTTTTTCTCATTATAATCTACCTATTAGGAACCATTAGGCTCAGTCAAATTTTGGTAATTAGGAACCATTAGGCCCCAATATCACAAAAATCTCCCCTTATAAACCCCTTGTCGTTTCTCATCATAATCTACCTAAATCCAAATTTCGGTAACGTTCCGACAAAATTTTGGCAATTAGGAACCATTACACCCCAATATCTCGGAAACGGCTCATATCCTCTTCGGTCCTAATGTCCACTGTTGGGGACAAATTATTGTGGCTGGTAGAAATCATATGAATGCAGATTTTTTGTTCTATTTGTCTTAGTGTAATATCCATGGTTTGAGTTCCGCCGTGAAAGTAACTAACTTCACTAGAAAGTCTATGGAACCTGCAACCAAAATAGCAGATGGCGCGAAAAAGTTTACACGCTCATGTTCCAGGTCTTCAGGTAATCTTTATTTTTGTTATGTTGCTTTAAGTTATTTTTAACAAGTTCTAGGCAGTTATTATATTAAATGAATCATGCTAGAAGGTAATTATTCTAAAGTGATTATATTCGGTGCAACCAAAGACGAACTACAGCTAATAAAAATAATATGTCCACATGCGTGCACATTAGGTCTGTAGTACTATTCTTTGTCTAAACAATATGTCCACTTATGTGCACATTAGGTCTCAATCACTTCTGTATGTGAATGTTATCTCATTACAAAATTAAAGCATTTTACCTAATTGTTCATGCTAAATGGTTCTATGTAAACCAAAGTTTTGTTCTTCAACGTTAGGAATTACCTCATTTAAAAATAAAGCTTTGCCTTTCAATAATTTGTCGAGAGTCACCTGAAATAGTTTTCTTTTACTCATTTCTCTTACTACAATGAACACTAACAATTTTCTTTTTTTTTTACGAGAGAAAACATAAAATAATTAAACATAATTTAATTATTTTCCGTTACAGGCTCTGCGGATAGTTTACTAAAGGATGGAGAGTCAACTGATTAATTTTGGAAGGCTTTAGATAAAAATGTATTAGAGTGGGACAAAACATTTAGTACTCCCTTGGTGCAGACGAACATGGTATTAGATAGGTTCTTCACTCTGAGAAATAACTTCCATGTAGTGAATGATATGTACGCAGATGATAAGAAAAAATTTAGTCGGTGGAAAGTACAGCCTATTTTCAGTACTTTTATAAATTGTTTTTTACCCTTCCTGAGAGAAGGACGTGGCAATGGATGAGCACATGATAGCATTCACAGGATATGAGAGTTTCAGGAAGCTTGTTCCTCGTAACCCAAATTCTAGTGGACTGAAAATTTGCATATTTGCTCGTAAAAGTGGTGTAATTTTAGATTTTGGAATGTATCAAGGACCTACGGCTCGTCTAGCAGAATAAGTTGAGGAATCTTTGAAGCTTGAATCCGGAGGACGCACTGTACTTATGCGTGCCGAAACGTGTCTGCCAGATACAAACATCTACTTCGATCGGTGCTTCACTAGCCCAGCGCTATTGAACACACTGAAGGAAAAAGGCGTTTCAAGAACAGGAACAATTCTGGTCTCTCGCTTTCCAAATGTAGGTTTGAAAAATGACGCAGAACTTGGTTACCAACACCGTGGATTGTAAAAGTTAAAGACGATGGATCTGTTAGTTTGATGAAATTGATGGGCAATCGTTCTGGTATTGTTTCATCTATAGTATACGAATCAGAGCCTTTGGACAGAGTCCAGAAATACTCAAGGATAGAGAAGCAGTGTGTCGAAATCAGCCATCCCAACGCCATTTGGTCAACAGCCTGATTGTTCATTATCGCTCCCATCATCGATTTAAGAAGTGGACTGTATGTTTTCTGGAAAATTTCTTGGACGCTGCAGTCTAACAGTGTTGCAATACTACGATAGCAGTGATGCTCCTGGTGTCAGGATAGCAGATGAGTTGGTCTTCATTACTTCAAGCTTCGCGTAGCTCAGGATTTGATTTGTGCTATTGAAAATCCTGGGACACATTTCATGGGAGGAGAAGACAAATCAGTAGGCTGCCTTGGAAATATCCAGTTCTCATTCCTGACTTAAGAACCTCGTCTAATCTACACTTGCTCAAACGACAAACCTACTGAGGGTCGGGTGCGCTCAATGGTAGAGCGGTCACCTCTGGTGCGTGGGCTTCTCGGCTCGATTCCTGTTATTGCCATGTGGGATTTGTAATAGTCAAACAATTTGTGCGTGGGTTTTCTCGGGGTTCTAACGTTTCCTCGCACTTTCTCAATTTGGTAGGAACCAAATTTGACTAAAGGCCTTAAATTCAAATTCAAAATTCAATGAAACTACTGAATGAAGCCCGTTGCTGTAAAGAAAAATCTAAAAGAAAAAGAAGAATTATATGTATACAATGCAGATCTAAGTTTTCGTTCGAAAGGACCACAATTTCACCGTTGTTAAAACTTCTGGAACAAGATCAACGTTTTAGAATTTTCACTTGCGTTAAATGCATTTTCTGATATTAGATGAGTAAGCCAGAGTTTCAAAAATAAAACAAAAGAAGAGCAAAGTTTTGCTTTTCTGCATGAATTCAATTCAATATTATTTTCTGCATAGATCAGAATAGGAACGAGAGAAATATGTGGGAAGGGATGTAGCCCGGACCTTGTTTGAATGTATCACAATAACATTTGTCCACATATGTGGGTATCATTATCAAAACTGATTGAGACCAAATGTGTGGACAAATTATAGCAGTACCTACCCATTAATGCCGAAAGTAACAATGAATTTGTGTTACATGTGCTCCAAAGAGTACATCTATGCAGGTTGCACAAGATTTTTTCACAGAGTTTAAAATCAGGACTGAAGAGGATATATCGCAAAAATAAATCGAAAAATCTCCCTTTATAAACACCTTGTCGTTTTTCATCACAATCTAACTAAATCCAAATTTTGGCAATGTTTTGAAAATTTTAGCAATTAGGAACCATTAGGCTGCAATATCTCGGAAAAGGCTCAAAATATATCAAAAATAAATAAAAAAAATCTCCCCTCATAAACCTCTTGTCGACTCTGATAATAATCTACCTAAATCCAAATTTTGGTAATATTTTGAGAAAAGTTCGGCAATTAGGAACTTTTAGGCCCCAATATCTCGAAAACGGCTCAAAATATCACGTCAGTTGAGGTTTGGCTGTAATAGCAGATGGATGTGTTTTAGCAGTGCTCTAACAACAGTGAACAACAGTGGATAATTGGAAATTGATATGGGGGCATCCGGAATCAATTCGTAACTCCTACTCCCTTCGGGTAGGAAATATTGAAGGTACCTTCGTTTCTTGCTCCGAAGGAAATTGTTTCGTACGTCCTTCGACAGGCGCGACATC
Organism: Lepisma saccharinum; assembly: GCA_022664845.1. Classification (NCBI taxonomy): domain Eukaryota; kingdom Metazoa; phylum Arthropoda; class Insecta; order Zygentoma; family Lepismatidae; genus Lepisma; species Lepisma saccharinum. The sequence continues at coordinate 54,846 of JAGDQP010005557.1, forward strand.
TGTTGATAAACGTGAGAAGATATCTTAACTTCCGTTATTATGTCAATACGTCGATTGGTAATGTAAACATGTAGAAAAAATCGCAAAAAAATATAACATTTATTCCCCCATAGTAAGAATTACAGGATGCAAAACAACAAATTAGTATGATTCCAAAGGTACATTTCGTTCGAACGTTGCGTGCTATGTCCGCTAGAACTTTTTGAACGAATGTGAAGCCCAAATTCGTGAGTATGTATTTAGGTTTTCACGATTTGCTCTATTTAACGTAAAATATCTAATGCTTTTGTAAAGTTGGAGAGGTTGCGTCTCCCTATCGTGGTTCTGGCGGAATTACTAGCTGCAACATTCCTTCACATGTAAAAAGAAGGTATCCCTGTGTGTTGCGTTTAAAATAAACTGATGTGTAACGCTAAAATGGCTTTATATTTCGCGTGTACAAAGGCCAAAATGACCTTTCAACTATTTTGTATTACCGAGAAAGAAAATCAAATAGCAATGGTGATTTGTGTGTTATAAACTGTGTACAAACGTACATCTCTATTTTGCTTTTATCTTGCGAAGCTGGAAATATCAGGCCAGCATTAATACCACAGAAAAATAAGAGTTTCCTTGGATAAACTTTACTTTATGGCCCGCATCTTCCGCTAGGTATTGAAGAATATGTACGCTTTACATCATTTATTACTTTACCACTAATTGTCGCAGACAATTCTATAAATATCTAGTGACAAGCAGCAATCCATAAAGTATTACGAAAAACTATTTCATTATTTCGTTAAATACGCACTCGAGTTGATCAACACCCAATAAACATGGTAGCATGCGGAGGAATACTTATGTCGGCATTCCGTGTCAGGGTTCGATTTGCAATAAATTACGAAGAGGTGATTCTAAAGCTAGTGGTTGCTGGTAAATCAAAATATTACCTGAGTGGGTAGAAATACAAGATTTTATCCCAGGTTGGTATGATATTAGGAATCAACAACCGGTGATAAAATAATGACGCACCAGGGAAGATCCCCAACATTCCCTCGGCAAATCGAGCACTGCTTTGTGTTATGAATGAACGTCCATAAGAAAGCACTGACAGCATCTCGAGAGAGCGAAGGGGTTTAGTTAAAGACAGGTTAGATATTTTCCTGTAGACGTGATGTACATGGAATTTAAAAGACACTACATAGGCTTGCTCCCATTGCGCAAGATGCTAATAAGTTCCTGGTTTCTCTCTCGCCCTTTCAATTTTATTTCACCCTTCAATGACCCGAAACATTGTGTTTAGACGTGACAAAGATAAGGGGCTTCCCCGGTATCGGGAAGGGCGTAAGGCATAGTGCTGTTATTGCCAATACAATTCATTTTATCTTATCTTATCGAAACATCGCATACTTACTGTACTTTACATTGTGCTATTCTTTGTCCTTATCTTTAAATACGTTGTATAGTAAAGTACTCATGAGTTTGCGGGATGTAGATAACTGCATACTAACTTTTCGTTTTCTATACACCTACATATCAGGCGCTTATTATGCGTAGGGACTTGAGAAAGTATATGAAGGTGAACAATCTGAGTATTTCCTTCAAACTCACTTTAAGATAATAATGCAACAATCTGAAATGCAATGATGCAAATGCTATAATCAAGGTTCCTAGTCATTACCAGGTGAACGTGAAGTGATAATAAAATAGATATGCTACAGTGAATGATAGAAACATGGAATTAGTCAGATCCCCCCAATGGTGATGTAACCCGCGAATTGTCAAGTACACGACCCTAACTTAATTTTTACTGGAAGGTGTGGCATAATGTAGATTAAAACTCTCTATAAAATCTGGAACAATTCAACTTGCTTCTCTCCAATTTTTGCTTTACTTCCACGAACCAAAAATATTGAGTGAATTCCTGGATAGAAATGTTCCATCACTTCTGATTTAGAGGTGTGAAATATATCAGCTGAGCTAAAATAAAATCGAATTAAATTTAGTACTGTGAAATGCAAATGTTATAAAAAGCTAGTTTTATTTATTTCACAATTTCAGCTGCTACACAAAAAAATATGTATACAAATTATTTTCTTTCAATAAAGTACTGTCCAATATTTACTAATTTAAATGTACTTCAGATGGTAACATTTTTATCTAGGGCTCTTTTGGTGAAACAGAAAGTAACATACCTTTTGCAATGTCTCGCTGGGTCATCTGGGTAAACTAAATGGCTGAACTTCAGAAAAGGCACCATCAATGGTACTTTCATGAAAGGTGCTATAAAAGGTCCTTCGCGACTCTTCCTTTAGGTTTCGAACGACCTTCAATATGGCGGCGACGAAGGAAAAGTTGGTGATTTCGAACGCCCTCTATGTGTCTTTTGTTATTTATTCTCGGATTCTTAACATAGTACTAACCATTAACCAGCACATGCATACTGGTCAATATTCAGTAATGCGCTGATATTAACCATTAATAAGATATTAGTTAGAGGTCAAATATTTAATTATGCATAGTTTATGTGAAAAAAGCGGTGACCTCGAGGTCAAATATTTAACAGTGTATAACTCGTAAACGGTACAACATATTAAAATTCTCTTTGATGTTTTAGTATAAGGGCAGCAAATAGTTTATGTGAAACAAGTGATGATCTCGAGGTCAAAGGTCAATTATTTAACCGTGTATATCTCGCAAACGGCACAACAGCGATGCGGTTTTCGTCTATGGACTAAGACCGTCGAGTGGCATATACGAGAAAAGTGGTGAGCTTGGGGTCAAAGGTCAAATATTGAATCAGCTATATCTCGTAAACGACGCAACATATCACGATGCGGTTTTCGACTATGGACTAAGACCATCCAGTGGCATAAACGAAAAAAGAGGTGAGTTTGGGGTCAAAGGTCAAATATTGAATCAGCTCTCGTAAACGAAGCAACATATCGCGATGCGGTTTTCGGCCATGGACTAAGACCATCGAATGGAAGATACGAAAAAAGTGGTGACATCAGGGTCAAAGATCAAATACAAAATATAAAATTTGCTTCTCTCTAGCTATTGTCGCTTCCAAGGTATGGCGGTTCGAATTTTAGACTCAAAATTAAGAAACACGCAGATTATGTTATTTGGATCGGTGATGCTGAATGTGACATTTACTTCTCTCTACCTATTGTTGCTTCAAAACAACGGTGGTTCGAATTTTGTCGAATTTTAGACGCAGAATTCAGAAACTTGCAGATTATATCTTATTTGGGTTGGCGATGCAAAATATCAAATTTGCTTCTCTCTATCAATTGTGACTTCAGAGATATGGTGGTTTGAATTTTTCGAATTTTCGAATTTTAGACGCAGAATTGAGAAACTCGCAAATTATATGTTATTAGGGCGGTGATGTCGAATGTGACATTTTCTTTTCTCTATCTATTGTGGCTTGCAAAATATATCGTTTCAAATTTTGCCATATTGGTTCTACAACTACAAAACTCGCAAATTATATGTTATTTATATTGGTAATGCTTCCATAATATGGATGTTTGCTTCCACCTTAGTCTACACTCGTCTTTAGCCAAATTCGCAAAACCCTGAATGCGTCTAACTGTCCATATATTCGCCATGCTGCAGGAAAGCGGGGTAATTGTAATAATTACTATATTCGGACTCGCAGAACTCATGTAAGCAATTACACACAAGAAATAATATTTTTGTTTTTTGACGACGAGTACACGTTTGGTACAGCCTATTAGCGCTATTTTATTGATAACAGACCCAACGTGGTGTTGGACGAGCAATAAAATGTGCAATTCTACGGCATTTCCTCAAATTCTGTATGCTGTATATTTTTTCTTTCTTATGCTGAACATTTCTCATATTTTTTTCTTTTGTATGTTGGGAGTATGCCCGAATGTCGGTGTATACGAGTCGGTTGAGTATTAAAATTACATTTGAAGAACATTTAACTATGGTAGTTTAGATTCTGCACCTTGGGTCTCAGAATTGTGAAATTCGCAAAACTTCTCTCGCTTCCGTAATATAGCTGTTCAAATTGAGAAGCAGAGATTACACAGGATTTCCATTGTAACTAAACTCGTCTGTCACCAGGACATGTAGTGAATGCGTCTATTATATATTATTCGGCCCCTGTAGCGTTTGTACAAAATATGGAATTTGTTACCTTCGAATGGTATTTCGGTGAATGGGTAAATAAGACATTAAAATACTGATTTATGTAGAATTCGCCTTAATATTAGATGTTTGCTGTTTTGAATGACTACATAAAACATACGAAACATGTGTCAGACGTTTTTCGACCCATGTTTTGAGGGTAGTTTGTGCTTTGGTTACTTCGAAGTGTCATATTTATCTATGAAAGATACATTTTAGCATATATTTCAGGTAGAAATGAATTAATTGGGGAATTTATAGGGTAAAAAAGTGAATACGCCACTTCGTAAGTTAGTGTTTGTTTCAGTAAAAACACCTGTAACAGCCTAATTAAGATCTCGTATTTGGTTAGAGAGACATTACAATATAATTTTTGCGCTGTTATTTAAATTTGAAAATAGTATTATTGGAGACAGCATGCTTAGATTTTCTCGGGAAGAAACTTACACAGGTGTAAATTAAGGTTAATTAATTAAAAAATGTCTGTATTTCACGCTTTGTGAAAACATGGAGCACTTGTAGTGCATTTTAAGGAGAAAAGGACGAAGAACATTGTTCTCTTTCCTGTGTGTGTTTTTGATTCCATTATGGCGGTTTGAATTTTACCCTTTTGGTTTCAAAATTGAGAAACTCGCTTTCATGATATGTCTGTTCGGGCCGGTAAAGCAGAGAGTGCACAGGGTTTTCACAGTAACGGAGCTCGTCTGGCGCCAAGAAACCTTGAATGCGTCTATTATATATTATTCGAGCCCTGTAGTGTTTTCAAAATATGGGATTTGTTACAACCAACATTGTGTCAATGCCAAAATAAAGTAATGGCGTGTGAGATGTTTTCCAGCTGCATGGGTAAATAGGACATACAAAATAATATTTTAAGCAAAATTCACCCATGTTTTGGGGGTAGTTTGTGCTTTTGTTACTTCGAATAGTCATATTTAGCTATAAAAGAAGTATTTTATCATGTATTTCAGGTAGAAAATAATCATATTGGCAAGATGTTGCTCGGGAAGGGGCTTGCCCAAGTGTATATTAAGGTCAGTTGCGTAGAGATGTCGGTGTTTCACGCTTTGCGACAACATGGTGTACTTGTAGCATGTATTTCCATACTCCCGACTACTTTAAATACCTTCAGCATGATTTAGCCTCTCAATTGTAATTCGGTAGAAAGACAAGCAGTGTTTGAAGTACCTTTAATAAAACGAAAGCTAAAATGGACTGAAGGCTGCTTGAAAAGCAAACTGACAAAAAATGTGATCTATAGGAACACTTGGACTGTTTTGCACCCCATAATTTCATTTATACAGCATGTGAAATATTCATGACTAAATTAGCTGCAACTTGCTTTTATGATTTTATTGTTAGAATACTTTGAAACTTCTTGTCGGCTGATAATATTACCTAGTTTCTATAGATATACTTACGCATTTTCAAAACCAACTTGATCATTAGAAAAAAGTTTACATAGTGTATTAATAGACGCAGAGAGGAATTTACTAAATTTTCTAATATAGTTGTTCACAAACAATAAAAGTTGTTAATGCAACCAGCATGCAAAGTAAAGTAATTTACTTGCTTAACTCTACACACTCATGGCTAGAGTCAAAGAAATATTGTAAAAAAGCACTCAACACAAATTATACTAAAACAACGTGTTCATGCCACACTCGACGGCCACCTTTGCTCGCAAAAGCCATAGTTCCTTGTTACAATTTAGTTCTCTCTGCAATTTATTGGTTTCGTCAGTGTCTGTAGTCTTGTGAGCAAGGGCAGGCTTTTTATATACATCCAACATGTCATGCCTAACTCAAATATGCCTTTTTACTATACTCCTTAAACAGTTCGTATTCTATTCATACTAATAATCAAGTTGGTTTTGAAAATGCGTAAGTATGTCTATAAAAACTAGATAATATTATCCAACAAGCAGTTGCAAAATATTCTAACAATAAAATTATAAAAGTAAATTGCAGCTAATTTAGTCATGAATAATTCACATGCTGTATAAATGAAATGATGGGGTGCAAAACAGTCCAAGTGTTCCTATAGATCACATTTTTTTTGCAGTTTGCTTTTCAAGTAACCTTCAGTCCTTTTAGCTTTCGTTTTATTAAAGGTACTTCAAACACTGCTTGTCTTTCTACCGAATTACATTTCAGAGGCTAAATCATGCTGAAGGTATTTAAAGTAGTCGGGAGTATGGAAATACATGCTACAAGTACTCCATGTTGTCGCAAAGCGTGAAATACCGACATTTTTAAGCAATTGACCTTAATATACACTTGTGCAAGCTCCTTCCCGAGCAAGCTCTCCACAATACGACTATTTTCTACCTGAAATACATGATAAAATACCTCTTTTATAGCTAAATTTGACCGTTCGAAGTAACAAAGGCACAAACTACCCTCAAAACATGGGTCGAAAGATGTCTCACACACGTTTCGTATGTTTTATTTAGCCATTCAAAGCAAATAACATTTAACATTAGGGTGAATTCTGCTTAAAACATTATTTTGTATGTCATATTTACCCATGCAGCTGGAAAACATCTCACACGCCATTATTTTCTTTTGGCATTGACACCATGTTGGTTGTAACAATTCCCATATTTTGTACAAACACTACAAGGTTCGAATAATATATCGTAATGTTCTCTTCAGTTTTGATTTGGTAGAGTCAAAGATATACGGGATTGGTTTATAGCCATTAACCCTTTATTAACATACAAGAATAAAGTTAACAAAATTACCGTCCCGAAGAACACAGTTCACAGTTATCTGAGTACAATTGATTAAAGATGTCTTATTTAATAGTGATCAGTTAGAGGTTCTGGAAAATAGGATGACACCAGTTCCTTAGCAAGCTGCGTGTCGGGAAGTCGTACCAGTTCCTTGGCGAACTACGTACGGAGAATATTAAGGTAAGAGTACACACCAGTTCCTTGGCGAACTACGTGTGCGGATGACACCAATTCCTTAGCGAATTACGTGTCAGGTGGTTGTACCAGTTCCTTGGCGAACTACGTACAGGTTAAGTTAGGACTTATGTGTGAGAGTGCACACCAGTTCCTTGGCGAACTACGTGTGCGGGATAGTACCAGTTCCTTAACGAACTACGTACTAGGATGTTCCAGTTTCTTAGCAAACTGCGAACGGTTCAAGGAGAGAAGCTGACCACCCGGGGGAAATGAGTGATGGCTCTTGCTCTGTGCAGGTCCTTTTTAAAGGTGAATGTAGGGGTGGTTCCTCTTGCTTCTCCTACTTGACTCCAGCTCCCTCTGTCTTCCGTTATTTGCTCCATCTGGTGTTAGTTTGAGTAGTTGACCGTCGTCTGCTCCAATGTGTATGTATTATTCGTTTACTTACATAACCACATGTTTGTTCTATAAACATGTGTGTTATTGTTTATACAATGTCCACGTGTTCGCTGTACACGCTGGTCATTACGTTCCCCCCCCCTTTTGGGGAGAAATAGTAAACAAGGTTTGTGAACTATTTCTTTTTTCGATCACTATTATGTCTCTTTTAATTCGAAATCACTTTATCACTACACTATGCACTTGTATCGATGGATGTTAGCTTCACTGGAACTTATAAACTAATATCGTTGTACCGTAGAACAGGCAGATTCAGCTTGATGCGTCACTATCCTCGAGCCGTATTAGTGGTTGCTGTGAGATGTTAGTATTTGTACACAAGTTCACTTAATGTTTGTGTGATTGGATCACTGGTGAGTGTCGTGTGCTTGCATACTGTTGTTATTTCTGTTGGTGTAATGTTCACCTTGTGGTTATTGGTTTCACTTATATTGTGACATTCTATGTCAAGCGATGATATGGGAGTCCCAATTTTATCACTGTCTGGCTGATACACGCCTTTGACAACTTGACATATTATATATATAAATATGATCGACATTATGGTGGCAGTTATTGCAACTATACTAGCAATAATATATACAGACATATTCTGAAAGGAGAAAATGAGTTATTTAAGATTTCCGTGTTTCGACCACCAGAGCTTGTGTTTACTGGCATTTACTCATAAAAGTGTTTTATAGGAAGTTTTATGAAAATGACATTTGAAAATCTGATTCCCTATCCTAACCTAGCAATATCAACAATGTATCTGACAAACAGTGATACACAAGAACAGAATATAATCGCTTGACAAGATGAAATATAATGGGTATTTTGGGCTTTCTTTTTGTGCTCTCTTTGGGCACTTTTTGTCTTCTTCACCCTTAAAATGTGAAGTCGACGCCTACCACCACGTAATGTTCCCCTCAGTTTTGATTTGGTAGAGTCAAAGATATACGGGATTGGTTTATAGCCATTAACCCTTTATTAACATACAAGAATAAAGTTAACAAAATTCCGTCCCGAAGAACACAGTTCACAGTTATCTGAGTACAAATGATTAAAGATGTCTTATTTAATAATGATCAGTTAGAGGTTCTGGAAAATAGGATGACACCAGTTCCTTAGCAAGCTGCGTGTCGGGAAGTCGTACCAGTTCCTTGGCGAACTACGTGTGCGGATGACACCAATTCCTTAGCGAATTACGTGTCAGGTGGTTGTACCAGTTCCTTGGCGAACTACGTACAGATTAAGTTAGGACTTATGTGTGAGAGTGCACACCAGTTCCTTGGCGAACTACATGTGCGGGATAGTACCAGTTCCTTAGCGAACTACGTACTAGGATGTTCCAGTTTCTTAGCAAACTGCGAACGGTTCAAGGAGAGGAGCTGACCACCCGGGGGAAATGAGTGATGGCTCTTGCTCTGTGCAGGTCCTTTTTAAAGGTGAATGTAGGGGTGGTTCCTCTTGCTTCTGCTACTTGACTCCAGCTCCCTCTGTCTTCCGTTATTTGCTCCATCTGGTGTTAGTTTGAGTAGTTGACCGTCGTCTGCTCCAATGTGTATGTATTATTCGTTTACTTACATAACCACATGTTTGTTCTATAAACATGTGTGTTATTGTTTATACAATGTCCACGTGTTCGCTATACACGCTGGTCATTACGATATATAAGATGCATTCAAGGTTTTGTGGCGCCAGACGTGTTCCGTTACAGTGGAAGCCCTGTGTAATGTCTGCTTTACCGACACGAACAGCCATATCATGAAAGCTAGAGAAGCTCTGCGAGTTCCTCAATTTTGAGACCAAAAGGGTAAAATTCAAACCGCCATAGTGGAATCAAAACCACGCAAGGAAAGAAAGGAATGTTCTTCGTCCTTTTCTCCTTAAAATACATGCTACAACTACTCCATGTTTTCGCAAAACGTGAAATACAGGCATTTTTAATTAATTAACCTTAATATACACCTGTGTAAGTTTCCTCCCGAGAAAATGTAAGGAAGCTCTTTCTAATACGACTATTTTCAAATTTCAATAACAGCGCAAAAATTATGTTGCAATGTCTCTCTAACCAAATACGAGATCTTAATTAGGCTGTTATAGGTATTTCTACTTAAACAAACACCAACTTAAAAGGTGGCGTATTCACTTTTTACCCTATAAATCTCCCAATTAATTCATTACTACCTGAATTACATGTTAAACGTCTCTTTCATAGATAAACATGACCCTTCGAAGTAACAAAAGCATAAACTACCCACAAAATTTGGCCGAAAGACGTCTCACAGAGGTTTCGTATGTTTTATGTAGTCATTCAAAACAGCAAACATCTAATATTAAGGCGAATTCTACATAAATCAGTATTTTAATTTCTTATTTAGCTATTCACCGAAATACCATTCGAAGGTAACAAATTCCATATTTTGTACAAACACTACAGGGGCCGAATAATATATAATAGACGCATTCACTACATGTACTGGTACCAGACGAGTTTAGCTACAGTGGAAATCCTGTGTAATCTCTGCTTCTCAATTCGAACAACTATATTACGCAAGCGAGAGAAGTTTTGCGAATTTCTCAATTCTGAGACCAAAAGGGAAAAATATAAACTACCATAGTTAAATGTTCTTCATATAAAAGAAAGAAATATAGAGCATACAGAATTTGAGGAAATGCCGTGGAATCGTACATTTTGTTGCTCGTCCAGCACCACATTGGGTCTGTAATGTATAAAATAGCGCTAAGAGGCTGTACCAAACGTGTACTGATGTCACCACTTTTTTCGTATATGCCACTCGATGTCCTTAGTCCATAGCCGAAAAGCCCATTTCAATATGTTGCGTCGTTAACAATGAATAGCCGATTAAATATTTGACCTTTGACCTTGTGGTCACCCGTTTTTCGTATATGTCACTGGATGGTCTTAGTCCATAGCCGAAAAGCGCATCGCTATATATTGTGCCGTTTACGAGATATACATGGTTAAATATTTGACCTCGATGTCACCGCTTTTTTCACATAAACTATCCATAATTAACTATGCAAGATACACATGCCTGTTTTCAATTATCCACTATTGTTTACTGCTGTTCACTGTTGTTAGAGCACTGCTAAAATCATCCATCCGCTATTACAGGCGAGCCTCAACTGAGTTATATTTTAAGCCGTTTTTGAGGTATTGGGTCCAAATGTTTCCTAATTGCCAAAATTTTCTCAAAACGTTACCAAAATTTGGATTTAGTTAGATTATGATGAGAAACGACAAGAGGTTTATAAGGGGTGATTTTTCGATATTTTGAGCCGTTTCCGAGATATTGGGGTCTAATGGTTCCTAATTGCCAATTCTTTTGTCGGAACATTACCGAAATTTGGATTTATGATGAGAAACGACAAGAGGTTTATAAGGGTAGATTTTTGCGATATTGCAGCCTAACGTTCCTAATTACCAAAATTTAGCTGGGCCTAATGTTTATTAATTTGAGTTTAGGTAGATTATAATGAGAACAAGTGTTCGTAGCCTTTCATAAACTACTTGCTGTAATCTCTGCTATATTAAATAGGTGTTGGGAAAAAACCGTTGCCTATCTGCTATGATAAAACAGCTTCATACACTTTTATGCTATTGTGAACTCTCTAATCTCTACTATGTTAAATAAGGGTGCGAAAGAGGTGATAAAAAAGGTGTTGTAACCTTTTATGATAAATAGGGTTGGAAAAATGCCTTACTCTTTTATGAAATATAAGGGTTCATACTCTTTTACAATTAAAAACAAGGGTCATAAAAGAGAATAAGAAGTAACCAAACCTAATTACAAAAAGTAACTAAATCTGGTTACAACCGTTGAGCCAAAGGTACCTAAAAACAGCATCAACTGCCCCCACGCTACTGGTATGATATTCTTTAGTAACTTATCTCAAAAGGATAAAGGTAGATAGATGGCCATGATGTTAATTTAAGAAATCAGTGACAAATGGGTTCTTCTTCACCATGCCTTCCCGAGATCAGCAACAAGAGCAAAACACATATTGATAAACCAGTGAGCAGAACACCATGTCAGTTCATCAATAAGATTGTGACTTCAATAGATTACTAAATTCTCTTGAGGATAACGTCTGCTTGAAACTGGATATCTTAGTGTGTCAATTCCATGTAACCAGACCTATTTGAAGGCATATAGTACTGAATACAATACCTCAAGTTAAGAAAATCCGAATCAGAGTAGAAACGATGACTAAACACTCTAATTAACTTGTACAATTTTAAAGGACATAATTAGAAAAAGAATGATATATTTGTATCATTTTGGGCCTCGTGTGTGCATAATCCAGGAACATTGGTTTGAAACACATATTTAGTAATAACCAGAATATAAGGATGACACTATACTCGGAAAGGGCGTAAGCCATAGTGGTGTTACCGCCCATAAAATTCATTTTATATTGTCATATGACACTATACTGGTATGGAAAACTTTACTTTGATGTAAGATGAATAAAGTGCATTAAGATATTCTCCATCTACATTCATTATTTAATTACTATACAGTATTTGAATATGCGTAGGGAGACTAAAATTGTGATTTTATATATTTCATTAATAATCTCTCTCTCTCTCTCTGCCTCTCTCTCGCTTGCTCTCACTCTCTCGCATATATATCTGAAACAAGAAAAACTTGCTTTTTTTAAAATGTTTTCCACATGAATAACACTAATAAATTTTTCTTCAGTAACGAACGAATAGTTAAAACTTCTTAATTTAATGAAGGAAAGAAATGTAAAAATAGCTACACAAATAATGCCTTGAGATGGTCTAACAGAATGGTGCGTAATTTAATTGCAAGGTTTACCATGACGAATCTACACAAAATCTCTTTCACAGATATTTCTTGTACATACTTTCGATTCGGTAATATGGTAGACATATTTTCTGCTAACAATGAAATATTGTATACACTAAAGAGTACTACTAACGTACCTCGTCTCTTAAATTTGTTCCCAGGATAGATAGTACTCCCAGCTGAACAGTAACCATAATGATAAAAGATAGAAAGAATAGAATGTAAACGGGGTCGTGAACCTAGAATACAAAACAATATGAGGAATGTATATAGGTTATGTTTAATGCTCAAAACATAGAAATAACTACTATTCTATTACTAATTGTAAAATAATGAATTACTTAAGACTTATGAGATAGTCTTTGATATAACTACGTCTTTCTAGTGTTATGTAGGAGATGATTAGACCCTTATTCTGAAATTGGTCATTTCTTAATATTAACCGAAGCCGTGTATATCGCAAGTCAAGAAGGATTTACAATGTAGTGTACTAAACCATAGTAGTAGTACCCTGCATAATGTATATAGAAATCGTGTCTACAAATCTATTTTGTGTGGAATCACATGATCGTCGATGCTACTATTGTTTTTGAGACCCGTATTTGAAAGACTTAGGGTCAGTTCTACAATCGACCGTTAAACTTTTAGTCAGCGCTAAGTTGAGGCCAACCCTAATTTTACTCTCATTGGCCAAAATCTGGCTTGGCCTCAACTTAGCGTTGACTAGCAATTTAGCGGTTGATTGTAGAACTGACCTTTAGAGTTAAAGTGTTCAGAACATTTATAGGTGTTATTTAGATTGCCGAACCAGATCATGTCCTTAACTTGAATCTGCAATGCACCTGCATCATTTTAGTTGATCACAACCTTAATCTCTGTCTAACTTTGCGTGGTAAATTTCAGAGTAATTATATATGTTACATGGTTGTCATTTCTGTTGATATTCGATGTAATTTGGAGCCTACATGTCTTGGCAGTAATCTTAGCCACTAGACCATGCCGAGTGGATTACTGACACAAATAATTGACATTAATACCGTGTCAGTTAAACAAAAGCATGATTTTATTTAATTTGCCGTCAAACTAGATAGTTTTTGCTTAAGTCCGCCCCATCTGAGGGATGTCATCCCTAGAGAGTAAAGAAATATTTTATACCTTTAACTAGTTAATAAGAAATAGTGGTTACCCAGTAATGTGTTTTCTTCGACGATCTCCTTTCAGTTCTGAAGATCGGTCATTTAGTATTAATCAGTGATACGCATCAAAGTCTATATTTTACCTTACGTTGTACACGAACTGTGTCCTAAGCTCAAACTGAACAATAGTCGGCTCTTTTTATTATTTCTCCACAAACTTATCTTATCTTCAGATCTTTTTGAACAGTGTCATATTCCCTAATATTTCCTTTTTTCAATAGTGTTCATATGTACAATCACGAACTAAAGTAAATGGAGGTTGTAGTTATAAGGAATAATAGCTTTTTCTTCCAGAAGAATTGTTGCACTGTACGCCTAATTGTGAGACAACCAACATGGCAGTACAAATATACGCGAAAACATTGCATGTCAGGATATTCCTGAATTTGGAGGAAGAAATAATTAGTAGGTGAGCATCTACAGACCCATGAGAGAGTTAGACAGAAATCCCTTTCTTGTCGTGTTCAAACACACACAGAGAGAGAGAGAGAGAGAGAGAAAGAGAGAGAGAAAGAGGGAAAGAGAGAGAGAGAGAAAAATATCATGGAAAAAGACGGGGAAAGAGCGAAAGAACGGAGAGGAGAAAACAAGGAAAGTAGGAAAGAAAAATGGCGCAAGACATGGAAAGAAATGAAATCTTATCCCTTATGAATGCACAGTCTGTTTCTCTCCCCCCCCCCCCTGCCCCCTCTCTCTGTCTTGTGTTTTAATCCTTTACGGGATACATCTCTTTCAGTAGCAATCGCGAACATAATTTACAATGCTTAATCCCTTGTAAAAATAATTGGAAATCTTAACGTGGATTCAAACCTGCGACCTTCAGAATGAGGGTCTGACACGCTGACCACTTTTTTATTATTATTTTCTAATACTTACAACAATATATCCATCACAATAAACTATAACATTGTATGAACAAATATCTAATACAACTAACAAACATAATTCTTAAACATACAAATTATTCCGGAAAGCATATAATACCTTCAATATGATAATTCGTAAATCAACCTCGTAAAATTCTATTCGTTACACAGGTCTGCGACCAAAATGATGCCCGAGATATTTTGGTCGTTTCCTATAGATTTCGGGACGGTGAGTCTAAGAAAAGTATCAGAAGTTGCCCATCACGTCACGTTTTCTCAAAAAATCATCATCATTATTATTACAATCACGTCATTAAGTACGGTAATTCATATAATTAAAATGTGTGGCTAAACGTTGTGTGGTAATAATTAAACATGAAACACGATGACGGTATATAGTTCATTATGATACTCATAGAGGATTTTACGTAAATGCATCCCAATTTATATGCAATGAATGTGAAGGGGGAAGCATGACTGTTTGTGGAACATATATGCTAAATAAATAGATACGTTAAAATAGTACAGGTTTTGTCTTCCTTCATGTTTACCATTCACAGCATGAAGAATGGCAACTGTTAGCCTAACTTCTTCACAGCAGTTTTAACTCTTAGCCAGCGGTTTATCAGGCGTTGCGCGTCAGTATTTTGTTGGTCTTTGTCGGTTCGTACTGAGTAACATTCGAGTGCGTCATGGCCACAAGAGAATGTGTTAATTCACCAAGTAGTCTTTATTATATCTGTGGTGAATACATGATGGGTCCGGGGGGAAACAATGGTAACCCTCATTTTAAAAAAATAGTTGAGTACAGAAATATAATGATAACACTCATATCTACTGACTGTGGAAAAAGCTCAGGTTAAAAGCAAATGACAACACAGTGGTCATTTCTTTATGGGAAGCCCCATAAAGAATGAATTTTCCGAACGTAATGTCTCAATTCATGCTCAATGTGGGTTACCATTATTTCTCCCTCGAACCCTTCATATTTTGAAGAAACAAGAGAGGAATATGACGGATTTTTTGAAAAAGGTGTACTTTGCCTATTTTGGTATAAATCTGGGGTACCAAACCTTGGGCACGGCATAATGTGTGTAAATCTTGAATTGAAAATTTTCGACCGTGGTTAAAAGGCGGTAAGCGTACCTTTTGATTTGGAGTGCCAATGGTGTGTTGTGAACAACAGAATCGTAGTTCTGACTGTTACTTCTGTTCGTGTGTTGTGACAGGACTCAATACCAAGAACAAGAATTCCACGTTATACCGTAACCCAGTGTTCGATTTGTAATAAATTACGAAGGGGGATACTAAACTACTGGTTGATGATAAGTTTCAAGATACTACCTGTGTGGGTAGAAATACAAGGACCTGGTTGGGATGATATTAGGAATCAACAACCGGGGATGAAATCCTCATGCACCAGGGAAAATCCCCGGAATACCCCCGACAAATCGCACTGCAGTAACCTCCCATCTGGAATACGTCCAATTGCACATAATTCTGACATGTGACAAGCCCTACAACTACATTGGAATATATAAAGTTGGATTCGGACAAGGAAAGTGATGAGGTGAACCAGGAGGATTCTGATGATTCTGAATACGAAATGGATGCAAACCCGAACTATTCTCTCAAGATGAGTTGAATGGCCTAGTAAGGAATTTGGGTCTGCCTAAAGATTCTGCTGAGTTATTAGGGTTCCGATTGAAATAAAAAAATACTTTCGCCAGGTAAAAGTTTTTCTTGGTACAGATCTCACGAATAAAGGTTTGTTCCATATCTCGCTGAACAACAAAATCTTGTGTATTGCCATGATGTGTGTGGATTGATTGGACAGTGTGAAATACAATATAATTTATGTGAATGGAGGCTTCTTCTCGATTAATCTAAAGTAAGACTAAAAGCTGTCCTATTTCATAACGGCAATAAATATGTATCATTTCCAATTGCCCACTCCATTCACTTGAAAGAAAAATATGAAATCCTAAAATTAGTACTAGAGGAAATAAAGTATGGGGAACACGGGTGGTTGATATGTGGTGACTTTAAAGTGCTTTCCATGTTATTAGGCCAACAATCAGGCTATACTAAATATCCCTGTTTCCTTTGCTTATGGGACAGCCATGCCATACAGACACTGGACCAGAAAAGAGTGGCCATGAAGAGATTCCCTTAGACCTGGAGTAGTGAGGGACAGTCTAGTGCCTGCTAGTAAAGTTCTTCTCCCACCGCTCCACATCAAGTTAGATCTTGTAAAGCAATTCATCAAAGCTCTCCCTAAAAATGGAGAATGCTTCAAGTATCTGTGCTCGAAGTTTCCAGGTTTATCAATTGGAAAACTGAAAGAAGAAATTTTGGTTGGGCCTGATATAAGGAAACTGGTTCCGATCCATGTTTCATTGTGACTGTGAATGAAACAGAAAAAATGCTTAGATTACGTTTGTGGAAGAAATGGAAAAGTTTTTAGGCAATCAGAAAGTACAAAATTACAGGGAGATTGCTTGAAATATGTTGGTATCATTTAAAGCTCTTAGTTGTTCCATGAGCTTAAAAGTCCATTTCTTGAATTCTCATGCAAACTACTTCCCCGAAAACTTGGGAGATTATAGTGGAGAACAAGATTAACAGTTCCACCAGGACCTGAAGGTGATGGAAAGAAGATACAAAGAAGAGTAGAGTGTTAGCAAAATGGCAGACTATTGTTGGATGCTTGTAAGGGACATTCCTGCAACATCCCACAAACGGAAAAGCACCAGAAGTCTACAAGGAAAAAATAAACGCTTCCATAAGCATCATTGACAGGTATGTTATAGAAAGTAATACATGTGTTATTGTATTTTACTTCAACTGTTCTTCAACTGAGTACTGACAGTTTGGGTTTTAAGTAGATTAATTCGATTCACCAAACTTGGCCTTAACTACACTTTACAAGCTGTATGGCGCACGAACAGATTTTCAGCTAAAAATGCAAATTTCTTTAGTTAATATCATTATTTTCACAAGGAACCTGATATGATGTAGGAAGACGGACGTCATTTTCGGTTTCAGCATGTCGAGATCTGTAAGAATCAGCATACATATGAACGGCATCACCAAAAGTCTTCTTTTCAATTAAGACAGTTTCCATCTTAAACTGATATCTTTTCTTCTTAATGCTACTAATTTCCCAGAAAACCTGACGTGATGCAGGAAACCGGAGGTCATTTTCGGTTTCAGCACGTCGAGATCTATGAGAATCAGCAAAAATATGCAGGGTATCAGAAAAAAGTTATATTTTGCAAACCTGTGTTATTTTACCAAATTGACTCCAAGTGGGATTACTATTTTTACATCCTAATATTTGGTGTATTAATGAATCAATTTTACCACATTTTGTACATTTATCATCTAGACTAGCGCTTCTTTTACACAATATTTCTTTTGTCAGCCAAATGTTATGAATAACTTGATAGGCCAAGTTATATAACCTCGGTTTATCTGAAATTTCCGCTAAATATTTCCAAATCACAGCCCATTGTTTTCCTGGGCTAGCTCGTTGAATAGCTGGGATATGTAGAGGATTCCTTTGTTTAAGATATAAATATATTTTCCGAACTTGCCATAGATCCAGGGGAATCTTGGCCACTACAGCATAAGCCATCTATATCAAACCTTTATTTAGATATGGTACAAAGTTTTTCCATTGGTTAATGTATAACGGTAATTGTAAAACTGTTCTACAGCATGCTTCCTGAATTATTCGAGTTGAAAATTCTTCAGGAAACTCACACACTAGTTGTACCATGCGATGTGTTAGCAAGGTGTACGAACATCTTTCAGGTTCAATCCACAAGATGCTAAATCTAGCTGACACGTATCTATATCAGTTCTAACTCTATAGTTGTGCCACAATAATGTGCCTATTCTCATATCGATTGTAGCATAAGTTTTTTGAGTTAACGGAAACAATTGTAAAATGTGAGTGTATTGACTTAGAATGAAAACGTTTATAAACCTAGAACTTGCCAACAAAGTCTCAAAACAATATAGGTACTAACGAACCCCCACTGTAACTTTGTGAATGAGCGCCTGAGAATTCAACGCAATTGATTATTGGATAGTCTTTCTCCACCAAACTCCCAAGTACTTAAGCGATTCTTTCACAGTACCTAAATGACTCACCTCCTTTAACAAGGCATTATCCATCATAAAAATTTGCGTTTTATGTGAATTAATTTTATTGTTAGATACATGTTCAAATAGTGTTAACACCTTTAATATATGTTGAATTTCTTGCATATCTTTCACTACCCATAGCGCATCATCTACATAGGCTATTGCTTTAAAAACTACTCCGTTCAACCTAATACGAGTAAGACCCCTTTTCACCGCATACAAGGGGGGCATTATAAGAGGGCCTATGTTAAACAAATATGGAGCAAGAAGGTCTCCTTGGTGGACCCCTCGCTCCATATTGAACTTTGTCATCAGGCGTTTATTTATTTGTAATGTTATGGAGCGCACTTGGAATATACTTTTCAATATCAATATTATATTTTCCGGAAAATTTATACTTTGTAGGACTTGCTACAAATAATCTATAATCAATGGTGGAAATGCTTTTGAAAAATCAGTAGAATACAACATGAATTTTGGACAAATCTTGGGCTGATAGGCTCTTAGTTCGCGAAGGTTAGCTAACAAAACATGAATAGGTTTAGTGTTTTCTAACCAACCCTGACTTTCTTCTAATAAATCCGACATATGGGGTTGCAATCTTAATACAATCACCTTAGAGAGAAGTTTACATTTAACAAGAAAATCTACCTTAAATTATCTACTTTTTGACGAACTTTTTAGGGAGTAATATCCCGATCGCTTAAGTGAAATTCATGCAAATCAAATTACTGTAAAAATTTATTAAATAATTTTGTTGACATTTGCTAAACTTTTTATAAAAGTGCGGTCCCAGGCCATCCACCCCCTGAGATGCAACCGCTTTCATAAGCTCTAATGCCTTATCAAGTTCATTTTCCGAGAAAGGTTGAGCTAAACTAAAATTTTGATCATCCGTCAATTTGGTCCAGTCCATTTGACCCTTCATAAATTCATTACTTTGCACCGTTGGCTGCTTATATATTTTTTTACATTGCTCTCTAATTGACGAATATATTTTATTTCTACTCCTCTTGCATCAAAAAAAAATTATCGTTTGTGTATTGGCATTTTTTCTCTCATAAATTGTGTGTGCATAAGATAACTGTTCAAGAATTCCCAGTTTTTTAAAGTTTGTTTTTTATTATCTGTCCACTATATAATTGTATATGAATTCTCCTGATATTGCTTTGAATATTCTTTAAATGCGTTAAATACTGCACATCTCTGAACTAATTCACTATACTGCCCAAGTAGTCCATAATAATGTTGTAACGCTAGCCTAATTTATTCGTTTTGGTGTTTACAGAACTGTTTTGTCCCGAATTTTACTTTCTTCTTCAAATACAGCCACAGCCGTTGCAGATTCGTTGTGAACCGTGCTTGTTCTGTGTAATAATTCCACATATTAACAATTAACACTCATAATCCGGTTTGATAACTATTCTCTCATTACATCTCCACACGAAAGAGAAGTGAAGGTGCGTTTCTATATCACTAAGTAATTTCATAGACAAACATTTGTGGTCCGAAAATGCGAGCCACTCTAATTGGACACTCTGAATATTTTTTTTTTAATTTTTCGTCAATATAAATTACGTCAATACGCGACCACCCTTGAGAATAATAGTAGGTTGCTCCCATATCTAAAAGGTACTTTAATTCCTACACATCAATTAATCGTAATTCTTGTACTAAACCCTTGAGAGCATTTCTAATGTTCGATCCCGACGTGCCGTCTTTTAAATTCCGGGTAGCATTCATGTCTCTTAGAATCACAATACTATAGTTATACATTTTTAAATTTCCGGAGCTAACACATTAGCAAAGAAAAACTCTCGAGTGTTATGCATATGAGTACCACTTTGAGCATAGTAACATGTAAATGCAATATTGTTTATAGTTAATGAGATCATCCGACCATTCAGATGTAGAAAACCATTTTTGTAAACAGTGCCCAGACGAATAGAAAACTGGTTCCATAATTTATGTATGGTATCATAATTTGGTATTAAAAGGGATTTACCATTTAAAAATCGAGCACTTTTGTAAAGCGGCTACGTGGATTGTTCGGTTCCGGAGACATTGTTTAAAGCTTTCTACTTTATCTGTATCGTATGCATGACATACGTTCATAGTACATAAGCATAGCGACGTAGCAGACAAAGACTCCGCCAGGAGCCACCACACCAACAACGTTAGATACTTAACATGCTTCGGTTCTGTTACTAATATTATAATGAAACAAAACCAAAGTACATACCTGACTCGATTAGGGCACCGGAAATTGCGCTAACTTATTGCCTTTTATACTGCTTGCTCCAATTTGTTCCAACTCTTCTAGCTCTGGATGTTCGGTTGTTTGTGATCTTGTTCTTCTAGCTTGCTTTTTCTCTTCGATTTTAGCCCATTTGGATGCACGAGACACTTTGCTTGACACGCTTTCTCAAAATGTTTATAATCAAGCTTGTCACTTTTCACTCATTTTCCACTAACACAATCATTTTCTGCTGCGGAGGACTACTCTGTTGATATTTCACTAGTAGTAGGATGCGGGGTGTGTGTGAACTACCTCTGCCTTTCGGAAACGGGTCGCTAACTACCACCTGAGATAACTTATTTTTTTCTTCTGCTAATGGTAAATCATCTTAATGGGTACTTAATCCTTGTTGTAACTTTTGGTCTTGTACGTTTTCGAAAACACTACTATCCGGTTATTTTGCACCTTTCAAGAACGTAGAAAGAGCTTGTAAGCGTGCGTCAAAAGTTCACTGTCTGACAGAGTACGAGAGGGCGCATGCAAACCTGTTAGAACTGGTTGTTCACCCGTATCGGTTGTAGCTTCCAACAGCTGATTCGTTTGAAGGTCACTTTGCTCGTTCTTTCCCTCTTGACTGGTCTCAGGGTTGCCACTATCCTTTGATTTTTCAAACTGTTCCCGATTTTTTGTCTCACCCAAAAGTGGATAATTTGCGTGGTCCAGTGGCGGTACTTCGTTTTTTTTGCACTTCATATTCTGTTTGATGACGTTGCTTCAAGTTAACTACATTGTCATTTGGCGGATTCCGTCCTTGAAAACGCGTTGGAGGTATTTTGAAATTTTGAAGTTTTTGATAGTTAAAAAAATAGGAACATTTCGTTCTACGTGTGAGAAGTACACTAACCACTTACCAGAGAAAACAGTATAGGGAAAAATGTGTGCAGGATACTTGATTTGTACTACTCTTGTCACTGAGCCATATGCACTAAACGTTGTTTTAATTTGTTGATCTAATAGTTCTAATGGGGCCAACCAAACAGATAACACGGTTGATTCTTGTTAGTCTATAGAAACGGATAATATAAACCGTTTAAAGTCTGATGAATACACTAATGTTCCTTGCGATCGTTCTAATGTTCTTTTTGCTATTTCTAAATTCGCTACTCGTACAAACGCTTTACGATAATAGTAATCTGGTTCGATTGACTGCATTTCGTTTTCCACTAAACCAAAGTCATGACATATTGCTTCATGCAAGTTTTCCAATGGCAGTGTCACTGTCAAGTTAGTCAAATCTAATTGCAATGTATGTATTCTAGTAAGGAAGTTAGTTTTATATTGGCCATAGTACTAACTAATACTCTATATCACTCTCCACTTACTGACACCAACTCACAACTGCTGATCGCTAACTCACACCTCCTCATGGAGCACGATCTATTCCCAAACTCTCGCTACACACGTTCCCATGGTCACTAATTTAAGAAAATCTACGAAAAATGCAAAAAAGTAATTATTATAAGTAATATGAACATATAAACATATATTTTGAAAGAAAAGGAGAATAAAAAATCGTGTTCTCACACCGAGAATCGAATCAGTTTTTTTAGTTAGTAACCCAACGTCGTACCAATACGCTAAATTGGCAACTGCAAATTAGTAGCTTGTCAGTGTTCTTTACGGTTAAGGAGTTATTTTTTCACTTCCGTAGCAATGTCTCTAGACGCAAGTAGGAAGACAGGTATCTGGTTGCTCATTGGCCTCCTACCAGTCAATTCGATACGGATTTCACAAAGTGAACTTTTTAATTAACAACATTCACTGATTCCCTTTTACCCTTGTTCCTACTA